>JAZDUH010000033.1:15447500-15692500 GCA_036419115.1 Scarus forsteni | reverse complement strand
GACTTTGTTCTTAAACTGTTGGACTATTTGTTCAGCAGTTGTTCACAAAGTGGTGAACCTGGCTCCATCCTTGATTGCAGAGATGTTTCTACAATACACAATCATGACATTCACTAGTTCCTAATTAACCATTCACCTGTTGAATGTTCCATGTGAATATCTGCAAAATAGCAATAACGTTTACTAGTTTAAGCATTAGTATCTCATCTTTGCTTTTTATTTAACTGTAGAAATATCAAAAATGATCTGTCAATCATTGTATGTAGGAAAAATGTGCTTCTCGAAAAAGAAGGTGTAAAAAGATCCTCCATTGGATTGTGATCTTGAACAAACATCCTATCTTTTATTTTTAGAATGAGCAAAAAATGAATCTTGGTTTTCTGCTGTCTTACTCTGTTTGGGTCAGAGTTAGTATTAGATAACAATGAGTGTCATCATGTGAGTAAATCAGTAATCAGTAACTTTTCTGTCTTGAGAGCAGCATTAACACGAAAGCATCTCCAGCTGCTGATCCTCCGTGAGAGGATCTTTGCTTTTGTGTAGGTGTTTTAAAGGATTTTTAAAGGTTTCTGGAAGATAAATCACCTCTTTCTCACCAAAGCTCATGACTTTTTCTGAGCATATTCCAAAAATTCACTTCCTCTTTTGTTTTTCCTGGAAACCCTGGCTGATTTGATGGGTCATGAAGGAGATAACAATGACTGCCGATCTCCGGATTGTGCCTAAACGCGGAGCTACGGGGAGCCAAAGGTGGAATAGCTTTTCCTGGAGCGCTGGTATCCCGGGCCAGGTATTTGTGTTGCCAGAGGAATGAAACATCTAAATGAAGTGGTCAGGATGGGCTCGGCGGCGTCGGGGTTGACCTCCCGACCTCCAGGCTTGGGAGAATATGGAGGAATTCAACATGCAGGCGCGCTACCTGAGGCAGGGAGCGTTGAATCTTTATTCACTGGGAGCCGCTTGCTGCTAAAGCACATTCCCTTTCAATCCATTAGAGCCCGCCGTCCCCTTCCCCTTCATCACACAGTGCAGCCCTTAATTTGACAATGACAAAGAGCCACTTGCAGATTTTAAATTTCATAATTTTAATCTGTCAAGTCTGACATTTAATTAGTGGCTTCCTAACCTGTGTCTGCCTCGCTCTCTGAAGGGCGCCGTTTGTTCCGAGAGCACCGCGCAATCTCTCTGCGGAGGGGGGAAGAGGGAGTGGATTAATATATATGTACATTACCAGCTGCTGCAAAGACAATACACAGAGAGGGAGGCCATTAGGGCCTAATGCAGACGGATGAGGTTAATAATATTTGGGAAGTGTTGCTCTATTAAGCAGAGCGCTGATTAAGACCTGAGTGGGATCCCCCCCGTCATGAGGCACTGATTGGGACCCCGGTCGGCTTTTGTTCTCCCGAAAAACAGCAGCGAGTGACGGGGGAGCAGAGGGAGAAAAGACGGGGAACAATATCGGCCGACTTTGTGTTGCAGCTGACAATGAGGATGGAGCGTAATGAGAATCTTTACAGACCTGGATGGGGGGTTTATAGAAGTCCGACGCCCACTGATAACTTCATTACAACCACGGAGCGGGCAGATGGAGGGATCTTTCAGCGCTCCCGTTTTGAAGGAAGAGCCCGGTGATTGCTTTTAGTTCACACTTGATTCCCTTTCTTAGTCACCGCAGATCATGTTATCAGGCTGACCTCATTAATTTATTTCCATCATTATCAGACCTGAAGTGAGGAGACTCAGCCCCACATGTAGTTTGAAATTCTTCCCTCAGTAAAGAAAGAGAAGACGGTTCTGTGTTAGATAGTTTCACACAGACAGCTCTTTTGGTGCTGATATTGATTTTACAATCAATAGAAAGTGAAGGGAGATGGGCTGGAAATGGTTTGGAATTGTGCGAGCAGGGAAGTGTCAGGTACTGCAGGTGTGTGAAGCGTATGGTTTTCAAGTGTGTCAAATGTCAATGTCAAAGTTTTATGATCATAAACAGTCTTACTTTTTACTGAGTGGAATCTTTGCTGGTGTCAGGAAACTCAGCACAGTCTTTTTATCTTTGGATTCAGCTCTTTAGGAGTTATAGTCAATTTGTTAAGAATGACAAGGGGATCAATTAGGGCTGGGTGATGAGGAGGAAAACTCATATCTAGATATTTTTTTGCTGAATGCCAATATCTAATATCTATCTCAATAATGTATCCATATTAATGATTTTCAAAAACAAATTAATGAAGCCTTAAGAAAAGGACAGTTTCAACGCAAAGGCCTGAGGTTTTAGCCGCAGTTCAACTTTTGACAGAGTTATGATGTTGGACTTTGTGTTTGAGTCTATTTGTATAAGAACCATATTAAACTAGAAAAAAATAATACTTTATCAAATGGCACTTTGTACATGCAATGATGATGTGTAAAGATTATGTTACGCCTGTAAATTCTTCTTCCATCTCTATGTGTCTGACTATCAGGGTGTATTCAATCTCCGTCAAATGTCAGCTGGAATAAGCGTTATAGATAATGGATGGATGGATGGATGGATGTACATTCTGCCAACATTACACCTAATTTGTGCAGCCAATTTATCAATTTATTCAGTATCAGTTCTGTATCCCTAGATATTTGAAATTCTCCATATATCTCCCAGGACTTGGATTATAAAACCCACCAAAGGTTGCATTTAAGTTTACATTTTTTTATCATATCATGACCCTAGAAATTGGGAAACTGTGCTTGAAAGTGAGGGAAGAATAATTACGATAAGTGCTCCAAGAGCACAAACCTCAGCCAAGACATTTTCAACACTGTAACTGCCTTATTGGGCAATGTTAACAAATGCGTGAAAAGTTCCTGGAGTTCGTTGATCTGGATTCAGATCACCACCAAAATGTTATTTCTACTCTCTTGTGTCATGACCAACATTCAATGAAAAGTTAATCAAAGTACACTGATAGATTTTTTAGATATTAGCAAAAATGTAGAAAACGTCCCCCTTTTACAGTGCTAAAAATCCCCATAAACTTCAGAATTCTAATCAACACCAAAATCAAATCAGTTCTCTACTGCGTCAAGTTCAACATTCTCTGAGAATTTTATGAAAATCAGTCAAGAACTTTTTGAGTTATCGAAAATATGGAAAACTGTCCTATTTTACAATGTTCTGTTCAAGGCCAGTGTGAAAACAATCCAAGCTAAACAAGTTCCAAACAGGGGAAGCAAACCAAAAAAGAGACCTTTGTGGCATACTATGCTTAACAATGTCAGCAAACGTAACATTTACTGATATTAAGCAGAGTGCGGCTAGTGTGAGCATTGTTATCACCACCAGACCCAGAACAGAAGTCGGGTTCTTTGTGAACTTTCACACAACCCGAAAGAAACCTCAAAAGAACATATCATTTTTTTCAGCGTAAAAGCATCCTTACTTGAAGACTGCAGTACATATGGAGTCTTTGTCACCAGCACTCGTCATACATAAGCAGCTCATGAAGCTTGTTGCAGATACAGAGGTGGGCAGTTCAATGAGTGATTGTGTCAATAAAGGCTTTCAGTTGATTTTTAAATTCTTTCTTAAGCCTTAATTTTTTCACAGTTTTTAAAATGGCCTTTAATATGATAGTCCCAAGTAAACATCTAAACAAAGAGGCATTCAAAAGGGCACTGCTACACACAAAAAATGATCTCAGTGTTATTAAGCAGCTGCCCTTCAAAAAGAACAATATATACTGCAGAAAGAAAAATACTTGCAATATCATTGTCTACTTATTATTGTGAAACCCTAAATTAAAGGTGCTATGAGGAGAATCCATTTCTGGCAATATAAAGACTCTGCTACCCATGAGTACACGCGGCTACTGTCGTAAAGACGTGACCCAAGCCAAGTGTGCGTTTGTTGTGATGCTAATAAATGCAGCTCGGACCTTCCTCAGAACTGTGCATTGCTTTACAACTTCTTTTTTCAACAACTTATTAGAAGCAACGTGGTAATGTTTCTCTTTCTAGTTACGTAGCAGTAGTTTTTGATGTGTGACAACAAGCAATTTTTGGAAAACTTTGTATCATAGTTTTGTAGCTGGCTATATATCGCTACTTACAGCCCGGTGCTCTAAGACGTGTCTGAATAATATACATTTGCTGTAGTTTTGATTGTCTTGTTCCCGAAGTTGAGTATCTAGGCCAGTCCAGGCCTGTCCGACCTGACCGCGACGCTAAGGAATAGCATTTATAGATAACAAATTTGTATGCTATAATACTTATCTTAAAGTGTGTATTTCGATCAGGTATATATCTAAAAGTGAGACTTTTATGTAATTACTTAAGAACTCCTCATAGCATCTTTAAACAGCACATCCTGAAACCTTATCTGCTGTGAAATTGTCTTGGAGAGACCTTGTTGATGTGGTATAACTACCCTGTGTCTTGTCCTGCCAAGATGTAACACCTGTCATATGTGTATTCCACAACCTCACCTTGGTAGCAGAGTTCGGCTGTTCCTTATCAAGTTTTAAGATGTCTTTATAGCTGTTCCAGTTTAAGTTAACAACTTTAGCACTTATTTGGCTTGACTCGTTAATTGAAAACCAAACCACAATCCTGCAAAATCCTTGTTTATCCTTGTTGTTTGCTCACTTTGAATTTGCTAATTGATGAAATTAAACTTTTAGTGCCCTTATGTTCAAAGACATTTGAAGACGTCCTTACCGAACACTTTTTGAACATGCACTGTGTCTCTCCTTTAACTTTTTCCACGCATAACAGATGCTTAAATAATCTGAACTAAGTAAAAATAGATAGATAGATAGATAGATAGATAGATAGATAGATAGATAGATAGATAGATAGATAGATAGATAGATAGATAGATAGATAGATAGATAGATAGATAGATAGATAGATAAGTGATGGAAACTGAGGAGGGGGCTTCTGTGACTGCTTTGTTGGGACAGTGGAGGGCGTGAGGACGTCTTCCTGGGGCCCACTAGTGGCTGCTCTGCGCCTCTTCATCTGCCTCTGAATGAAGGCTGAGGCAGATGACAGACTGGAGGAGTAAAAGGAAGATTAAAGACTCACAGAGAGACAGACAAAGAGGAAAAAGTCGATCCACATGTTCGAGCACTGCACAGAGAGGCAGACCCACCTGTTTCTCTCCTATAAATAGTGTGCATGTGTGTGGGGGTCTCAGGCATCTGCATGTATTTGTGGGTATCTCTGCATGCACATGCGTGTATAAATCATCCCCTTGGTCTAATTGGTGGCTGATAATGCTCTCATTTCCTGTGGAGGAGGGCTATAAGTCAATGGAGGCCTTCTGGGGCCTCAAACACAGCCTGATCTACAATTCGACCACATCCTCTGGTTATTTATGATTCTTTTAAATAGGAAAATAGATATGAATGTCTTCAGGAGTTGTCTCTGTGAGTAATTTTAATTTACAGGATTGTAAACGGTCCTTCAAACTGTTTTATTGTCAAACAATGTCTTTCCATCCTTTTATGATTTTATATCCTTGCCTAATTTATATCATTTATCCTTAATTTAAAAAAAAAAAAAAAATTGGTCAAAAACTATTTTACATGATGAAGAACTATCTTACAGTTAAAGGGAAACTCCGGTATTTTGACACCTGGACCTTATTTTTAGGTTTGTGCATGCTCATATACTCACTCAGACAAACATCGTGCAACTCGGAGTCCTTCAGAAGTTATTTAGATCCAACCGATGTAGCCGCACTTAGCGGGGGCCACGGCAATGGAGCTTCAGCGCGGGACATAATCTCTGCAAAATCGCTCGTCTCTACCTCAGCCCGGTTTGTCATTGCAGAGAAATCCTCCAGAGTAGTCAGACATATATTCCTGGATGGATCCATACGCTTGTCAGCCGGTTTCAAGTCCCACTCTGAGCAGCAAACACACTCCTCTTCTGTTGCTATAGGCGAACACTGTCCACAAACGCACCACCAGTTAGCATTGAGTTGCTATAGGCGAACACTGTCCACAAGCACACCACCAGTTAGAATTGAGTCGTGGACGTGCTCCTGTTTGTTGTTGTCGAGCCAGCTGTTCGTCTCTCTCCCTCTCCATTCTTCTCGCCACCCCCTCTCGCTCCCTCAGGTCGTCCTCCTCCCTCCATCTCTCTGTGCCCTCCGCCCGGCTCAGCACCATGGGTAGCAGAGCTTTCAGCCGCTCTGCTCCCAAACTCTGGAACTCTCTCCCCCCGGACCTCAGAAACATCGACTCCCTTCCCCACTTCAAATCAAAACTCAAAACCCATCTGTTCCAAACTGCATATTCTCTTTAATTTTCCACCCTCATTTAACTGTGTCACTCTTGGATGTTGTTTTATTTATTTTAATTGAGATTTTAATGCACTGTGTTTTTATTATGTACTGTAAATGCTTTGTAAAGTGTCCTTGGGTGCTTAGAAAGGCGCTTTTAAATAAAATGTATTATTATTATTATTATTCTCTCATGGAGCTCCTCGTCCGTGTACTCAGACTCAAAGCGGTCGTCGTAGTCTGACTCTTCGACATCAGATAAATATTCTGCCATGTTGCTGAGCACTGCCGGCTAAAAGTAGGTCAGCTGTACTTTTGTGTCGCGCGGCTATGACGTCATCAAAAGTTTGTTTACCAGGTCAGCTGACCCACCTGAAGATGGTAGATGAGCTGACTTTATGATAACACTGGTGATGGATGAAAAAATATAGCCAAAATGAGCGATTTTGCTCTATAAGGAGCTTCAGCGCGGGACATAATCTCTGCAAAATCGCTCACTGCACGATGTTTGTCTGAGTGAGTATATGAGCATGCACAAACCTAAAAATAAGGTCCAGGTGTCAAAATACCGGAGTTTCCCTTTAATGGAGCTTATCATACATGTGGTTCAAAGGACCTGAGCCAAGAAGAAACCACTTATGTTGAAATAAGAAGCCAAAATGAGCTGCAGTTTCTTGAGTAACCACTTTAGGCTGTTTCCTAAAGTGCGTTATGTCAGATATACCCCTTTCAGACGGGCCAAAAGACCCGTTTAAACCCAGTAACAATCGGCTCCTATCAGCAGTTTGAGAGGGTTTAATCAGCATTTCGAACCAGGTCAATTGACCCTTCAAGCGACACTGGTTTATGGCTCGCCTCAGTGGGAGCATCACACCCGGGTTGGCCCGCTACTCTACGGATGTCGACTAAGTCCCCACAGCATAACATCACCCCTCTTCCCGTCTGACAAAATTATAAAATAAAGAAAGACGTGTCATCTTCCATGCTCCTTTCTATTGTTGACATGGCCGTGTTGCGATGTCAGCGTGAAGACATCAGCTTGATGTGCCAGAGGAAAAAACACAGCCACCCAGCTCATCTGCTGCCAATTAGACCCAGGTCTGCTTGCCGTGGGAAAAGAGTCACTTGCCAATTGTTACTGTGTAAAACCGCGTTGAAAACACCTGCGTTGACCTGCTAATTTTGGTGTGAAAGCAGTAATGCATACAATATAATATGTTTCTATAGAAGAAACAAACATGCCGACAGCCTTTTAAGTAACTTTTTTAGGTGGAAGAGTTCACGTGTCTATGGGCACTAGAAGTTAAAGGCTAGATTTTCTATCTGTGCACAAACCCAGCTCGACCCAGCCCATACTCTGAAACTGGGTTGGGCTTGGGATTTGTCCCACTCCACTCAGGTCAGCTTGTTTTGTTTTTCTAGACTGAGAGAGATTAAACTATGGTGATAATCACAGATAACACATGTACTTAACAAGTATCTATGTTAAGCTGTTAAATACACAGTACACACAAAGTGAAGCTTCAAAGAGTTTTTTTCTGTGAGCAAGCTTAATCTTATCCTAGTGAAAAGAAAAGTCAGAGGTATAAAACAACTTCAGCCTCTTTTGCTCCATAACCCAAGCCTCTGTGATGTAGTTGTGTGCATTATGCAAGATTTGGCATCAATCCGATACTAAGCAAGTGCATAGCCAGTATTGCTAATACAGATACTGATTCAATAATTTCAGGGGATGCATCATCGAATTGAAAAATCTAAATTAAGTTTCATGGCATCAAAACATTTTCATGAGATCCTTTTTCCACATACCTCTCCCAAGGCCACACAAATGGGTCACATATAACTGCATATGGATCTGGCAACCTTGTCCAGAATGGCTGCGCGAGGTTGAAACCCTCAAAAGGCACTGCCTTTCACTTGGGTGGAGGGCTTACAAATGGACCCACAGATTTTTTGCGGATGAGGAGTAAGCCAGCTGCTTGCACATAATCAACACACAGCCCAGTTTTTTATTTTGCCATCAATTGAGCTTCTATGGAGTGCCTGTCCTTCACTTTCATGAGTTGGACTTCTGCTTTTTGAGGTGAAGAGAGCAACAGATGCTCAGGTTGTGCTGAGACTGCCTTGCCACATCGAGTGCAAAGCCTGGGGGGATTCTCCACATGGATAAAAATAGTGCATTAAAAAGAAAATTCTTCAGCATTTATACATTTTTTGGTATGAGTATTAAATAACTTTCAGCAAAGTGTTTTAGTATCGCGTTGGTATCGCCCATCAATAAAAGACTTGGAAAGTAGATAAGTCGATGATGTCACTCCAAGTTCCAAGGTTACTGGAACGCAGCATTACAACAGTCGCCGCGCGTGCTCATGGGTAGTGGAGTCTTAATGTCCCTGGTAATAGATTTCATAGCAACTTTAAAGAGAAATAATTTGACATGAAATGAAACAATTTCAGCATGCCAAGCTCCTTCTTGAGCTTTAAGGTCACTCTGCAAACACACACTATAGTTGAATTTATTTATTTTGTTGGCAACGTTTAATTTTCAACCTGTTTTGATATTTTTTCCATCAGTGATAGCAGCCTTGGTTTGATTATTCATTTTAAAAAAAAGCTGCAGAGAAAGATGTGGGCGAAATATGTGATATTTGGCTTTTTAGATGTGGATAGAAGTATAAAACAAAGACACATCTAAAGCAGACTTTTCCATCACAGCATCCTGACAAGAGAAACAGCAAAAGACGCTTGAATCAGACAAAAACTGTTACGGAAACTTTCCCTTATATCTTCTCTACATTCAGCTGATTAAACTACCCTCCATAAATGTCAGCATTCTTCTGCCTGTGATGAAGGGACACCGAGGGGAGGGGAAGGGGGGAGACAAACTTTCAGATGGGGACCTAATTAGGGAGCGCACAGCCCAGTTCTCTCCCCACTCCTAATGAGGGGTTTGTTATGGTGCGGGCGAACAGCGACGGCGGCGTGTGTCACGGTGAGGCCGAAGTGGAAGAGTGTAGAGAGCGTGGCGGGACCGGTGCGGCGGACCCCCCCCTCCCCCGAGCCGTGTGATTCTACACCTGCAAATCCCCAACACATTGAAACCAGGCCTCGTTTGATGTGCTATTCTTTTCATGTGGAGAAACGGAAGGGACCGAAGAGCAGGGACCTAGTTGAAAAGAGGCATGGGGGCTTGGGAGGAGTGCCGCGGTCTATTAGGCGTTTTAATAATGTTAATTAATGAATAATAGGGTTTGTAATGAGCTACCGGCTGCAATTTATTCATGTGATTATCTCAGCCGCTCTCTAATTCTCTCCATGAGCACTGTCAGGGGAAGGCTGCCATGGAGTGTAACACAAACACACTTTCATTCATGCACACTGATTTTAACTCGACTAAGAATCAAACACAGGTTTTGTAACAGAACCTGTTCACATGTAGGAGGGAATTTTCTCCAAATATAACTTTTCTTGTTTATTTTGTCTTTCTGTAGACATTTGTGAAAACTCCAGAGTGAAGGTTTCCTAGAATATTGTACTTGATTCCTTGTAAAAGAAGAGAGTGAGTCACTTTGCGCAGGTTTCTCCTCACTGCGGGACGTATCGGCTCGGTTTGTATTTGAGAAGTGCTGCAATTAATCTATCTAAACATTTGCTTGGTCTGGTGCTGATAACTGGACTCTATTTTGTGCTCTCATTATCTTCAGGCATTTCTTTGTTTTTTCTTAAACAACTTTTCAAGTCTTTTACATCTATAAGCAATAGTATGATAAAGTTAAAATCATAATATGATTCCCTGACCCTGAAAACCTACAACTAGCACTTGGAATCATGCTGAGATCATTATTAGTTAAGTAATGGCAGCTGTCTGGATCGACACAACAATCTAATAATTTCTAAGTTAGGCCATTACTAGCATGTCCTGTAAATTTCAGCAAAATCCGTTGAGGAGTTTTGCGTAATCTTGCTAACAAACAGTTTAAGACAGTGGCCACTGATATATTTTCTTGACTAAACATTAAATGGTGGTGTTTCAAGCCTACTTTCCCAATTTACTAAAAAAAACTGTTTGTTTTTTTAATGTAAAATTTGGTTGAGTGGAATATGTTTTTCTCTGGTTTGCCTTTAACATCTCCCCTTAAGTTCTGAGGGCCCCTTGGTGAAGACTGCCTCACACACTTAAAACTACTGCAACAGGCTATGTGGCATGTAAAGTTTGGTAGAAGCGGTTCGGGCTGATGTTCCACTATTGTTTTAGTTTACTTTTGTGTGTGTATGTGTGTGTGTGTTTTAAGCAGCCATTGCAGCTCATTGTCACCCTGGTGACTGGTTCAGGTTGCACTCTGCCCCTCACCCAACTTCAGCTGGGATGGGCTCCAGCCCCCACTGTGACTCAAGATGGAATAAGCAGTATAGGCAATGAATGGATGGATGGATGGAGCCCATTTTCTATGTCTACCATGTACTAAAATTTGACTTCAAACATGTTTTCCTATGACTTTTGGGGGGGTTTCAATCATGTTACATACAGTATAAGTCCAAAATTTGTACTCACAACAATGTAAGGTGATCCGGACTGAGCTGAAGGAAGGTGTTTCCTCTCTGTACTTTTTTGTGTATTTTTGGGGCATTTTTGTGCCTTTATTGATAGGAGAGAGACAGTGGATAGGCTTGTGAAAGGGGAAGACACACACAGATGTGTATGGTTGCTAACCACTCCGCCAAACCAGCACCCCGGCCTCTTTCTACTTTTTAGGACTCAGCAATGTACTGTGAAGCACAAGCTCAAAGCACCTAAACAGCCCGTCAGAAATGACTGCAGGCTGGGATTTTTTGTGGTAGGATAAACTCAAAATTGCAATGTGTAAAAGGACGAAATTAATAAGCAGCAAGCAGGTCAAGTAAGAGTGAACAGTCTGACTCTTTGCATCCACACAAGGAGCTCTCACAGGTGAATTGAGGACATTTTTGCACATGAAAATCCAGATTGGATCTCCAGCATTTCAGCTTTGTTTTTGGATGACTTACTGCCAAAAAGCTTTAGTCCCTCTGGTATATCAAATTTTACACCAAATAAAGATGCTTGAGGTCTTTCTGAATTCAACCAACACAGATCATTTTCTCAAGACCAAACTTACAATTACAAATAAGTAATAAACTTAAATCGAATCCAAAAGTCAAAACAGAACAAAATTTAAAATAAACGAGGCATCAGAGAGTATAATGACCTTGAATCTCACATTAAACTCCAAAACTGCAGCCACAAAAAGCACAAAAGCAGCAGATTAAATTGGCTCTATTGCAGTGACCAACATTCAACAGAGAGAATAATATGTATCAAAACTTTTTAATTGTGTTCTGTGTGAACCGGATGTATTTTAACATGCATAATAAATGTATGCAGCAAGAACACTTGGAAATTTCTGTCCTGGAAAATGTAATGATGATTTCCATGCATATTCAAACTTCAAAACAATACACCTTAGTTAAACATTAATACCATAATTTAGATACAATCAGTGTCCAAGCAAAGAAGAATTATTCCTCATTTTGTTCTCATTATTTTCAAATAAACACGACTTTGTGTGCAAAGAAAAGAGGATGAAAACAAATGATGAATATGCAGAAACTCTGGGAGATATTAGCAAGCTTTAAACTACATCCTCTGATTACTTTTCCACTTTTAAATACTTGATGTTCCACTTGTACTATGACCTTAAACTCAATTTTATTGGAACACAATATCCATGCCATTAAGAGGGTCTTTTATCATCTGGAGAGGGACATCGGCTCTGAGGATCCTTTCATGGAGTCTTTGCACATTAAATTACATTAATATTTCTATTTGTGGCACCACATTGGTATGTAACACAATACAGCACATGCATATTGTATAACGCTAAAAACAAATATTTTCTCCAGGGATATTTGATACTGTAATACCATTTTTAACCGAATTAATTTATGAAACATTCACAGAAAGACTGTGTGTAAGAGAGAAGAGGCTGAAAACTCGAAGAATAATCTCCGTTATCAAAGTGTCCCTGATATTA
Source organism: Scarus forsteni (assembly GCA_036419115.1). NCBI lineage: Eukaryota > Metazoa > Chordata > Actinopteri > Labriformes > Labridae > Scarus > Scarus forsteni. The sequence goes on along the minus strand of JAZDUH010000033.1, from coordinate 15,680,182 downwards.
TGGAATATTTATCAGTACAAAGCCTACGGTGGCCCTGAAGTTAAAAGCACAACATCAAATAGAAAACACAACAGTCAATCAAAAACACAAAAACAAATTGGAGAGCACAACAAGCAGCTAGGAAAAAATAATGAAATAATTAATAGAACTACATTAGCATATCATACAAATAACAAATTGAAAGATATCACAGATGAAAAATTATCTATTATTTATTTATTTTATTATAAATAAAAAACAGCATATGAAAAAATATTACAACTTGAACAATATCTAAGTAAATCTTAAAACAAACAACCAAAAACATACAAAAGAAATAAAAGACACATCAACAATTTTGAGGAAACAATAACACATTTTAATAGGAACATAAAAATGCATGTAGAAATGTAAACATAAAAAACTAAACAATTCCAGCAATAAAAAAAAAAACATTACTGGAACAAAACACGTAGCTACAATGAAGAAAACACAACAGAAAATAACAAAATGTAAATACAAAAAAGAAGAGTGAATACATGATTATTGTAGCACAGACCACCAGCAACCACGAAACACAACAAAAAATATTAATCAACAACAAAAAGATACAATTTTAAACTATTTGTGTCTCTTTATTTGCACTTTTCTTTTTATTTGTTGTTGTGTTCTTATCTGCGTTGTTGTATTTTATTTTTGAGTGGGGCTTTTAATTTGTTGTTTTTGGTGGGCTGTCTTTTTTTTTGCTGTTGTGCTACAGGTAGAGTTAATTAACCATGACTTACTTTTCGTTTTTGTGTGTTGTTTTTCCTGTGTTGTTGTTTTTATTTGCTGTCGTGTTTTTATAAGTTGTTTTGTGATGTTATGTGTTTTCATTTACAATGTTTTTTAATATGTTGTTGTGTTTTTAAGTGTTGTGTGTTTTTTTCTGTGGTGTTGTGTGTATTTATTCACTGTTGTTTTTTCAAAGTTGTATAGTTTTTTTTTTTTTTTTACCTGCTGTTGTGTATTTCATATGTTGTTGTTTGTTCATTTGCTGTTATGTTTTTTGAAATACTGCTGTTTTTACCTCCAGCGAAGGAGGTTATGTTTTCGGTAGAGTTTGTCTGTCTGTCTGTCTGTGAACAAAATAACTAAAAAAGTTAGGGATGGATTTTGATGAAATTTTCAGGAAATGTTCAGTATGGGAAAAGGAAGAAGTGATTCAATTTTGGTGTTGATCCCGATCACTGTCTGGATTCGCCATGATGAAAAATGCGATTTTTGTGAATAACTACTGAACTAAAATAGATATCATTATGAAACCACCTGCTACAGGTATGTTTTCATGGTCAAGGAATCTAAATATGTACATGAAATAAAGGTAGGACTAATATTTCTGGTAAAATTGACAATATGGGAGAGGACTGTGGTGCTGGTGGAGGTTTGCGCTCTCTGAGTGCTTTTCGAGTTTGTGTTATGTTTTCTTCCCTTGTTTACTTTTATTTGTTTTCATTTTATTCACTGTTGTTTGTTGTTTCTCTCTGTTGTTTTTTGTTCTTATTTGTTTTTTCGTGTTCCTCTTTATTGCCATCATATTTTTCACCCCTGGGCCACCGTATCTCCCTCATCTCCTCCTTTTCACACGAGCTGAGTGATGCTCCCTGACAACTAAATCACAGAGAGGTGGCGTCTCCCTCCCCGTGCGGCCGAAGACGCAGCATCCTTCATCCCCTCTTCTTCTTCCTCTCCTCTCCTGATTAAATCTGCAGCTCCCTGTAGGATTATTAGGATTCTAATTCAATCTGAATTTCAGGAACTTGTTTGCTTGGTTACCTGTCACAGCGTATCAGCTTGTCATATTAGTGGTGATCGTTGGCTCTACCTAATCTGCTTTAAACAATTTCATTGGGGGCTGGTCTATAAATCATCCCGTAATGGGATTGACACGCGCGGGCTTAGCTAGGTAAACAAATCAGCTTTGTTTTATGTTAGGCAGCAATGAACTTGGCTTTATCAACTTCCCATCGATTCACGCACAACCACAAGGTCAAAATCTCTCCGGCTGCTCATCAGCGGAGTAAAAGGGTCAGCACTCAGCAATTAGAATATGTATCAGATAGAAGAAGAAGAAGAGGAGAAGCTGCTCTCACTGCCTTTCTCCAAAGCGTTAATTCATTTGGTATCAAAGTGGAGGCATTTCAAAGTGAAGCCTCGCCGCATTGGATGGGAAGCACCCTTTATGGGGATTTGAAAGAGAAAATAAAATGAGTTTGTAGTTTTATTGACGGGAAGTCCCAGAGGCAGCTTAAAAACTCATTAACTTTCAAAACTAATTCAAATGTGTTGATTAACATCTGAGGGGATATTTTCATAGATGGGGAAAATATTTAAGAGCATGTGTTTTTGGAGTTTACAGAGGCTGATTTGGATGAGGGAAATTGAAGTCCCTGCTGATTTGTTTTAAAGGAAATTAAATCTTTATGCTCATCAATATGTCTGGATTAAGAGATGTCCAACGCAATAGACTCCAACGCCTCAAATAAACTGATTAACTGAACCTAAAAACAACAAAAATGGCCTTAGCTCAGGTTCATACGTTGGCTTTTGGTGAGTGCTAGAGTATGTTCACTCCTAACCTGAAACACCAGATAGAAGTTCAATATATTGTTAGGGTCCTATAAAATCCAAAATCACAGAATTGCAGGTGGAATAGGATTTAAAAAACAGAATTCAATACAAATGCGAAACATCTTGGAAATGGACATTTTTTTCCAGTTTTTTGATCGTTATTTGATGTTGATTACATAATTCAGTGTCCTTTTTCCCAACTCATCTTTCAAAAACAAAACAAAAAATCAAAAAAGGTTCAACTTTGCTCATGTTTCACGATCCACATTTGACAGTCATAATACATTTTTACATCCTGCTCATCTTTACCTGAAAAAAACAAACCTGCACACCTGTGCCGGCTCACTGATATGATTCAAACTCCACCCAAAACATAACATTTTCCAGACAGGAATAGATGAATCAATAAATTAACATAAACAACCCATTTACTTATTTTTGAATCAGTTTGTTTACATGGATTTGATCCTTACAATTAATAATCTAATCTGAAGGTTTGAATATTTTCTCAAACATAAAACCTTCAAATAAATTTGAAATGGCTTCTACATAAACTACTGTATACAGAATTTACCTTACCAGTCCATCCAGGCATCAGCCAATAGAAAGTGTTTTAGATTGCCAGAACCATTCAAAAGCATATCCTGAAGGTGATTGGACAATCGTTCTGCCAGCCACATTCATAACAGGCCAGGTAGATAATGTAGGCGGGCACTACTGCCATGGCGTGAAGTAAGAAAATATGAACCTCTTCGTGGAACAAACTTCCGAAAACATGCAGAAATAAAACAAAAATATTTTTCTTTCGAGATATGATTTTGGTGTTATTTAAAGCGGTTTGTATCTATGCTAATCTCTCTACTTGTAACTTCCTGCTGTCATCTCACTCATGGCTTCCTCTTCCTGCTCTAAAGGATTCCGATTGGGTTGTGCCATTATAAGCCAAGCAAAACCATTGTAGTGGCATCAGGTGGATCCAGCTGCTGCGCAAGGTTCATTCACTAAAGCTTGTCTTCAGAATTCCTCCTTGTTTGCACATGCTGAGTACCCATGATCCCCCTCATGAGCTGTTGGAGCACTTGTAGTTATTACCTCCGCCAAGGAGGTTAGGTTGTGCCAGTGTATGTATGTTTGTCTGTTAGCTAGATTGCTCAAAAAGTACAGGACGGATTTTCCTGAAATTTTCAGGAGATATAGATAATGGCCCAACTGAGAAATGAATAGATTTAGGTGATGATTCATATATTTGCTTGGATGCAAAAAAGGAAATCCCAAATAAAAAAAAAGTCCATATGTTAACATTGAGCGAAAGTTTAAAAAAGCATATCCCTGCTATTTTTTTTAACAGATTCACTTCCAGTTTTATAGGATAATGTGAGGTCTGTGTCTTTTTCATCAAAGTAAATTTCATCTGGATTCAATCTAATTGACATCTCATGAAAACATTGAACTTTATAGTGGTAAATCCCACTGACGACACTCAATAAACTAGAAAAGCACTCAGAGAGGGCAGACCTCCGTCAAGATGCAACTCTGGATCACCATGCACTCCGATATGACGAGCAAGTCTCTGCTCATGTCTGTCCATGTGGAAAAGTCCTCAGCTTGCATTACGAGGGAATCTGGGTATTGCAGTGACATAAACAAACACACCCAAACAAACACAAAAATAAACAAACACACCCTCATGAAAACATAACCTCTTTGGTGAAGGTAAAAAATCTGAAAATTAAATGATGTTCCCAAAACTTGTTGTGTTCATAGTGGATAACAACCATGCAATTGTGTCTTTTGCGGGTCTTGTGAAAAAGCCACTGCAGGAACTGAGCTGCTCGGCAGATGTCTGCGCTCTCTGAGTGCTTTTCTAGTTATTGTTTTACTCTTTAAAAAAAAGTCGCGTAAATGGTCCCCCTAGTCTGTTTCCCTTGCGATCAAGGTCATGGTTATAACAAAAATGATTATTTATTTATGCAATTTTTTCGTATTGAGTTAATTTTATCTTGCCACTAATTCTGACTTTAGGTCAATAGGTGGTTAGGTCAGGAGTTTGACAAAGTTTTGTCCTTCAAGTGGGGAAGAGAGTAAAGAAGAAAAAAGAAAACCAGAACTACAGGTAAAGCTAAAGAGTTACAACAGTGCTGATTAAAGCAGCATGTTAAGGAGCTTTAGAGCAGGCTCCATGTCCAGTGTTGAATCCAAGCATCAAATACTTCAATCACTGATGTGGCTCCACTGAAAAAGCCCCCTCAGTGTGAATGTACACAAAGACTGTATTCATGTAAATAGTCTAATTAAACAATCTTATTAGCTCTCTGTCTAAAGCAGACAGACGGCGAGAGAACACAGAGAGCTGCAAACAGCATAGAGCTGACCTGCTCTGCAGCGTGTCATGAGATCTTTTCACACCAATACATCTCCCTAATGCAGGCAATTTCCTGCAGCTTTTCACCCAAAGAGGGGATTTGACCTCTGCGGGCTGCACTTAAAGTGAATTCTAATGTTTGCCAATAAGTAGGGATTAAGTCAGGGAGGAAAGTGTCGGGCAAGAATGTGAATGTGCTCTCTCTGCAATTAGAGGCTGAAAAATGTGTGCAGGTAAAAATGTCTGGAACATTATTAAATAATAGTAACCCAAAACTTGAAACATTTCAGCTGAGTGAAGTATAAACTGACACTGAAGGCACTGACAATGTGTGGGCCTTCTGAAATGTAATATAGTCTGCAAAACAAATGAATTAGCAGCTGGAATCAAGAAAATAAAACCATCTCAGAATATGTTGACCTGATCAAGCATGTTTTAACCTGCACAATTTTACCCAAAACTGCACAGTTTTGCAGGAAAAAGTCCAATCTGACAACCCTGACCAAAACACACCCTCATATCAAGAACACTAATTCACTCTTAACCTTGCAGTTCAGCTGAAACAGAGTCCTGTCAAGCACGGAGAGGTAGGAGCTATGAATGAGACAACAGCAGGAAGCGACTGCTCATAGAGATTAGCATTGATGCTAACAAATTTAGTATCAGTTCATCAGATCTGGACCACATTTCACTATCAAATTAATAACAAGCTAGAAAAGCACTTTGAGAGTGGTGCTTTTCTGCCCAGCAGCACAGGTCTACCACGCTATTGTTAGCCGCTGAGTTAGCAAAAACCCTGCGCTGGGATTGCAAGTGAAGCTGAGAAATGTAGTGACATAGGTTTGAAAAATGTTGAGCTTTGTTTGCAAATAAACTGCAAATCACATATTGACATAATTAATGGAATTTGCTATTATAAACTTCTTGCTAACAGACCCCAGTGAAAACATAACCTCCTTGGCAGTGCTAATAACACTAGCTAAGGCAAGCAAAGGCATCTTGCTGTATGACAGACTACCTCAAACACCTTTCCCAATGATTGGCTATAAGCTTCATCAAGGTGTTCACAAGCTCTGATGTCATTTTTTTCCTTAAGTCATGTTAAGTTACCAAGCATATGTTGATCTTCATTGGACTGGATTTATGATGAGGCCCCGGTCATCTTTATTTTTTTTTAAATGTGACCCTTGCTGAAAGGTTTGGAGACCCATGCCGTACATGCATGTTTGTTTATTATTAGTAGTGTTAATTATCTTCGTCATAGTTTTTGTCAACAACCTTTTTTTCCCCTGACAACAACTAGTCCAACTAAAAAAACAAGTGTACAAAAACTGAAACTAAATTAACTGTCATCTTCATCAACAAATAAAAAATAGCTGAAAATGTTTGACAAAGACTAAACCCAATCAGAACGACAGAAAGTAGGGACAAGTTAGGAATCACAGCTCCTTTGGTTGTGTGGAAAAGTTGGATGAGTTAAGTGGGACATCACATCCAATCACAGCTGCCTTAGCTCCATAGTGGCAGGACCCAAGTGCAAAGCATGACTTCAAAAATTCAAGGAAACGTACAAAATGCCTTACACTTTACAATTTATATTTTAGTCAACTGAATTTACAGTAGATTTTGTCGACTAAATTATTGTGAAATTTCATCAACTAAAACTGCACTAAAATTAAAACAATTTAGATGACTTAATTATGTTTTTGCAATAGAATATTATTTAAACTAAATTAAAACATGGCATTTAACTAACACTGTTAGTGCACTAACTGTTTTTTTTGTGTTTGGCTGTATTGTCTATACCTACCCACTGTAAAAGGTGTACAGTTAATTACTGTGAATGTCTATAGACTATGTAAAGGTGTACAGATTTCTGTAAACATAATAGTATTTAACCATAAAATTTACTGTTAACTGCTGTAAAATCTATATCTATACAGTGAATAACAGAGAAGGGCAATGGATTAACATGGCTTTAGCCTGCTCTATTGTTCATGGTTTCCAGATGAAATTTGTCATTAGTTTGCACCATTCAAATAAGAATAAGTTGATTGATTGATTAGAAGAAAAATATTTAAATAAATGCTTGTTTTTTAATTTTTATCTATTTTACAAAACTATATTTTTTGCCATAAGTGATCACTTAAATAGGTAAACGTGCAGTAAATAAAATCCAATACAGCAAGTTATAGAAAATGCATTAAAGAAGATGTTGGAAAATTTTCTGTAATGACACTGTAAATAAAAATACGGCAAGGATGCTGTTAAAAAACAGTAATTAGGTGGTCAATAAAGATAGAGTAATTCACTACTATTGTAAAGATATTTACAGTGGTTTACTGGCATCTTGTTGCCAGTAAGTTTCTGTAGAATTTACAGCAACCTGTTTAAAGTGTGTTTATTCTGTTATTGGGGCAGTATGAAGTGCATGTGGAGCATGTTATAAATGTACATAAAGTGAGCCTGTCAGGTTAGAAGCCTCTTTATAGAAAACTAGAAGAGCTTGGATGACTATACATCTGCCAAAGTTGTTGACAAGGCATCTGGAGTAAACACAAATATGTCAAAACCTGCTCATTGATGTTTTCTGGAAAGGCTTTTGTGTTGTGATATTTGTGTGCAACATTTCCGAGGGAAACTTTCACCACTTGAAAACCTCCCAAATCAGAGCTGGCGTGTTGAGGATAATCTTTTCAATTACCCGACTCTCTGTTTCTGACTCTGATAGGCTCTTAGCCCTCTGATTCCCCCCCAAAAAACTGAGTGCTGTTGTTGACAATGAGAGGTAAACAAGGAGGGGGGGGGAGAGAGAACTTACCAAAATCCTCCAGAGGCCTGGAGAAGCCACACAGCCCAAACTCCTTTCACTCCTCGCTTGTGAAACAGCAACTGCCTTAAAGGCTGCGCTCAGGAGAGACTGACAGCAATTACAGCTCTCTCTTTCTTTCCCTCTCTCTCTCTGGTTCAGATCGGAGAGAGCCACTCAACAGGAAACCACGAAAAAGGAGCGAGAACCCTCCCCCACCTCCATCTTCTACCTCCTCAGACAGAGACATCTACCTCCAGCTCTGGGTGAGGTGATGATTGTTTACTTTGAGTGATGTGCCATTATGACAGTTCAACAAATCAATGTTACACGGGTTTGTGGCAAATGCTGGAATTTTAGAGTAATCCCATGTAAATTATTAATCTTTTCAGAGGGAAGTTGCAACACAGAGAGCGAGCAGCACATCGCTAACACGCTCCGACCTGACAGTTTGTACTACTGTGCCAAAACGTTTGACAGCCTGCTCTACTTTGGATTTGTTAGGGAGACATTGGGGCTGAGTGTCAGAGAGTCAGATTCAAAAAGCTGATCTGAGATCAGTGCTGCGTCTTTAACACGTCGACTGTAGCGGCTGCTTGGTTGGGCAGCATTGAACACCTGAACCTCCTCAAAAGAAGCAGAAAAACATCGCTTCAGTGGCCCTGCATTTTACTCTGCTACATACTGTGCATTACTGTGCGTTCACACCAAAAGAGGCAAAAGCGGCCAAAGCGGCAAGCACGCCCGAGAAAGCCGACAGCGGCCAAAGAGGCCAAAGATTTCAGCCGCTTTGGATGACGTAACTTCAGCTTAGAACATAGCATGAACATAACGTAAAATCACCATCTAATCAGTCACGAGCGGATTGACAGGCAGGAAGCAATTTAAAAAGGGGATAATATTGATTTATCCACGACATCAAACGTTTACAGTGTTGAATATACTAAAATCTTGTGGTGGAAAGGAGCGCGTTTTTGCACAGTGTGTGTTCGTGTGTGTGTGTGACATACTCTTCTGTCTCTCCCTCATCTTCCCTGCTCTCCTCGCCCTCCACCGGACCTTCATCAAGGTTGGAGGTGGAAGGACACTCCTCCAAGAATGGGTCCAAAAAACCCATCACGGAGGCATACTGCCACACACGGCCCACACCTCCAGCAGACCCACTTCTCCTCCTGTCTTTCTCTCTTCTCCTTCCTGTCGTGGTCCCTCAGACCTATCCATTTTTTCTGCATTCTTCCGCTAATAGAGAGAGAACAGACGCATTTTTGCTCTTTTTAAATGGCGCTTCGTTTTCAAATTCTGCTGATAAAATGCTTTGTTGTGCAGCGTGTCATCCAGGACTCGAGACGCCGGAACTAGGAACCGAAGTTACATGAGTTGTCCTTTAGGGCCCGCTAAGTCGAAGGACATCTCTACTCTGATTGGTTGCCACCGTTTGCCGCTGAACTGCGTCATAGCTAATTACCATAAAGTTGAGCGAGGCTCAACTTCTCATCTGGGGCCGCTTTTGACGCTCTAGCCGCTTTAGCCGCTTTAGCCGCCCAAGACGCTTTGGCCGCTCAGGACGCCGGGCTCTCATTGAAAATGTATTAACTTCCGGCGTTGTTGCCGCTTTGGCCGCTTTTGCCTCTTTTGGTGTGAACGCACAGTTAGGGGTTTAACAATTCAACAATGAAATATTAAACTGCACAGTGCAACCTCTGTAGTTCAATACGTATGTAAGAATTGCTTTATTTTTTACTGTAAGCACAAACAGCTTAATTCATTTTTGCCCTTTTATCTCTATGTGTAGAAGGGTGACCACACATTCCCTGTTGCCCAGACATGTCCTCCTTTTTGGTAGTAAAATTATGTTAGGGGGATTTTATAAAATTCCCGAAATGTCCGAGTTTACTCAGCTTGATGGACAGAGCTGTCACCCGTGACAAAATTTAGATTCTGAAAGCTGAGAAGTGGAGCTTTCCAGTGATATATGGTACATTATGGTAAAGGCTGGAGGGGGAGGTATGGGAAGTGAGCTGACTGAAGCGGAGAGTAGAGAGAAAATTCAGTTTATTGGTGGTTCATCTGTATTTTCTGTGTAGAAAATGTTAAAATATTGTAATTAATGACATTAGTATAAGTCTGGAGTATTTTCTTGCACTTCTTTTGTCATATTTCCTCCTACTTTTGCAGTATTTTCACCTAGTTCATCTTCGTCATTGCCTTTTTCATCATCGTATGTGTTTTATGGATTTTATAAATAGTTAAATAATAGAATAACAAATAATGATTCATAATAATAATAATAAATAATATAATATATGTAGAGTACATGTTTTGTCTTCTCAAAAATGTTGTAGTGTTGTATTACACTGTTTTAAGCATTTCCAAGTAAATAATGGCAAATACTTGATAGAATCTTTTTTTTTTTTAACCCGAAAACAGGTGCAAAATAACTTACTCAAGAGCATTTTCTGACACATTTATTGACAAAAAGGGGAGACAGTTCAGGCAGCCATTTATATTTGTATTAGTAAAAGGGTTAATATTTATAATAAATGGCTGCACTGGACGACTTGCCTTGTTCCAGTGTACCTACTGGTTGGTATATTGAGCATCATGACGCAACACATGCTGCTGATGGTCATTTTTTTAGGTTTTCAGAATATTGTCACTCTATGCAGTAGCAGGATTGGTCTGTGATGAGTGTGACTGGCAGAGCGACCATCCAATCACCAGCTGCAGTTGTTTTTTAAGGTTCTGCGTTCTGTAAACATTTCTATGGGCTCTTCTCAAGATGGACTATATTTCATTGGTGGATGTATGGGAACTGTCTGTCTGGCCTGTCAGGTTAGGTCACTGTACCTCCCTGTGTAAAAGACTTTCCTGAAGCCTAAAGTAACCTTGAGTATCACTGCTGTTAAACTGAAGTCTTTTATCCGCCTACAGAGGCTCCTTGGCCGTACTGCACAGCCTCATAACATCAATAAAGTCCTTTTAAATTTGACTTCTTAATTTACAGAGTGTGCATACTTGTGTGCTTACACGCCCTGTCTCACATCATTTCCTTTGGTGCCGTATATTGTGCGTCTTAAAAGTCTCAGAGAAGATTCTTTTGGCACTTTTATTGGTCTGAGAACATTGAGCATCCGTGAAAGCTGAGATGAGAAACACAGTGTCTGGAAAATATAAGAGTGACTCACTGACAGCTCATAGCCATTTTAAAACCTGGAAATAGATCCATGGTATCTGCTGAGGTGTATCTGCCTCCCTCTCCTGCTCCCCCCTCCTCGATGGTCAGCGCGAGGATCACGAGGTGGAGCAGAATCAGAGTGGTACACATATTACTCTCTGTCTCCCTCCATTCTCCTCTGCCGCTGGTTGACAGGCCCTGTCTGGCCTAACCTGGGTGGAAAGTGACTCTAATTGTCATCTCTGCAGACAAGGTTCTGCAGCCATCCAGGAGGCACGAGCGAAATATACTTAGCTACTTTATCATATAGACAGAAACCCAACCGCCGTGGCACCCTATTGACTTGGGCTTTTATGCAAAGATAGACTTTTTGAATTGGCAGGTCACGTCACCCGCCGCCGAGCATGCATACATAATGAGGATCAGGCTTTTTAGGTCCTGGCTGAGACACAAGAATCTGACAGGTGGGGTTTGGGGAGTTCAAGGAAATGTATATATTCCCTGCCTCATCTCCTGGACCGAGGCTGCTTATGGATGATTGTGTTAGCTGAAAGTAGAGCGTTTTACCAAATGTTCAGTGCTCGATAGCATTAGTTTGAGGCCAATGCTGTGTCATCTCTCCTGCAGCGTATACTTATCTCTTCTAATGGAAGACATCAGAGCTGAATGTTTGTTTTATCGAGAAAAAAAGAGACTTTTCAAGCAAACTGCACAGAGCAATGTGATAATAAAGGGTTTAGAAAACCAAAAACACAATGAAGTCCTGCTGTAAGGGGCAGGAAGGTTTCCTTTGCCTCTCAGCCAATGAAAACTGAGGCCAGAAGCAGCATATTTTCTAGTTGTCTTTCTGTCTGTCTGCCAGTGCAGGCCAGCTGTGGGCAACTTGTGGCTCAGGGGCAGTATGTGTTCATTCAATGCAAACCACCAGTTAGTTTAAACTATAAAAAGACATATAAATAAAGAAAATGTAAAGAAAATCGACCTTGGAAACATAAAAATGCAGCATACACTCTGAAGCTTCATATTTTCTAGCGGTTCCATTGTCTGTCTGTTTGTCAGTCCAAGCCAGGTTGGGCAACTGGTGGCTTTGAGGCAACATGTGTTCCTTCATTGCAAGCCGACAGTAAATTTAGAATAAAAATGGCATATAAATGAAGAAAATGTCCCAAAAGTCTACCTTAAAAGCATAAAAACTGCAATACATGAGGGGTTGGTTGTTCTTTCAAAATAAAATACCGCTGCCCGAACAACAGCAATTAAATTATACTTGTTTATCTGCAGTCCGGTACTGTGGACTTCTTGTAGAGATGATGAATTCAAAATTTTGATTTCCAATTTTGAAAAACAAAGGCCAAAGGGTGTTTAAGTTTGAAGGAATGCCTTTATCCACGTAAATCCATCTGTGTGGATTTACACTCAGGCTCTCTGTCCCCATTGCTGCTCATGTTCACCTTGTTGATCTGAGGGTAGTTTAACTACTATCTTTGACTTTGACTGCTTAGTGTAGTGTGTGTAACTGAAGGACAGTAAAGAAACATAAGAGTGCTTAGCTTGCTGACATATATGAGGACAATGTAGAGCTTCAAAGTAATACAATACCTCTCAAGAAACAACAGAACATCATGTCAGGTCACTTTTAGCTTTTTTTTTTTTTTTTTTTTACAGCATTTTCCTCTACATTTGGAGGGTGCTGTGCTTTATTTAGTTACAGTGTCAACTGGTGACTTTAGCTGCCTATGGCTCCCACTGATCCTACGTTACAGAAACAATTATCATCTGAGAAAAAAAAGGAACTGCTGCCAAAGGATTCAAAAGATGGTTGCCACATCAGCCAGAAAGACATGTCCACTTTATTTCAAGTAGTTTTTTCAAATGGAAGAGCAATTATGAAATAATCTTCTTCAAATCTGGACTCCAAATGATGCAGCTTCTGAAATGGGACATTACAAGAACATGAAATGGGACAGAGCTATTCTCTAAAAGGGAGCAGTACTTGTCCCTGAAATGGGACACAGGTGCAGATTTCCGTTGTTAGCTGTAGTCATCAGATCAGTGGACTGTATTATTATTAATATTGTGTTGCACTTTTTATTGATTTGTCCACGACGTTCGACATGGTTGATTATGAACTTTTAACTGAAACACTGCTCAGGATTGATATCTCAAGCCAGGCTTCCACCTGATTCACAGATTACCTCACTAATAAAACACAATGTGTCCAAATGGCTGGCTCCCCTTCCTGAACATCTCGAAAGGAGTACCTCAAGGTTCAGTCCTGGGACCAATTTATCTATTATTTATGTAAATAATTTATGTGTCAACCTATCAGATGCCTTCTATCATATATATGCCAATGGCACAGTCATTTTACTGCTGCACTTCTTCACTTGCGCAGGCTTTAGAATTCTTACAGTCAGCTTTTGATAAAATTATTCAATCTCTGAAACTGGTTTAAAACGCAGAGAAAAATAAAACCATGATATTTTCACATAAACATGAAATAAATTAGCCTGTCAAACCATAGCAACTCTCAATGGCGAACAGATAATGCTGGGCACCAGTTATAAGTGTCAGGGGAGAGAAAGAGATGGTCAGCAGGTAGGCTGTGGTGTCACCCCCTGCTGGTCTTCATGAAGAACACAGGTGTGCGCCCCTTAACCCTTGGATTCACTTTTCAGTCCCTTTGCCAATCCTCTCTGATTATAAAATCTGTGGAATAAACCTTTTAAAATGTGTCAACGTGATGCTTGTTCAAGCAGCAGTAACACCCTTTGTCTGGCTTTGCTTCCTTCACTTCCCCCCTCACCACTCATTTCAGCTGTTGCCCCCCAGATGTGGAATTACCCTGCTTTGGTACGAGGCACAGTCATCCTTTGAATGTAGCCCGCCAGAGCCTGTGGGCCTGTAAATGTGCTCCGAGAGGGAAAGAGAAAGTTAAGCTGTCCTATTGAATTGATTGAACATTCATGAAACTAAAGTGCGACTCCCCCTCCTCCCTTACCACCCTCCTCACATGTGGAAATGACTTCCAGACATCTCTAACGCCCCGTATGGAGCACAGCCGCAAGGATCCCCACCTTCAGTCAGGTGCTGAGCTGTTGCCCTGCAGGCATGATTCAATTGTTAAATCTCTTATGAGAAGAACAGGAACGCTCATTTTACAACCTTACACATGCACCCTTTTGACTTTATTGGAATAATTGCGCAATTATTTTACACGGTATCTAATTTTGTAATCATGTTCTGCTCTTTGTTGCATAAATAGGGACCAAAGGAGAAAGTATAATTCATTGTGAGGAACAAAAAGGTTATAAATCAGCCTTGAAAAGAGACAGAAACACATTGTTTTATATTCTTTGTTCCTCTGCAGCAGAGGAAGGCTACGACGGCTACCAAACAGGACAAACCAGATCAACTCTCACCACACAAGAAAAATCTTTAAAAATGACAAAAAAATTCTAGAATTTAATGGAAGGAGCAAATGTGTGGCTTATTTTATCACTCATTTAATTATTTTTTATTTCAAATGCTAGTTTTAATTAGCTAATACAGAACAACTTTTCATTACAGTAAAGAAAGCACTTCCAGATTATTTCATGACATTGTACCAGAAAGTTCTTATTGTTAAAGTATTTACAGATTTCATGCCCTTATAATGGACAGGCAACTTTTGATACCAAGAGGGCTATGTTTAAATTGTTGCAGTGTTAATGACACACTCAACTTGAGTATTATAAGTACACATAATTAACATAGAGACCTTCCTTAAATATTATCATTTAAACATTTTTGTAACTATAAGGTCGTATGTGAGTAAAAACATCTAATTTGATTAGCTAAGCACAGAATTTAAGCCCATTTCATTTACTTTATTTATGCAAGTTACAAAAACAAAACAAATGCAGCAGCAAACACGCTGCAAGTTAGAAACGAAACAAAGCCCAAAACAAAACAAACCCAGCAAACTCATGCAAGAGCAGAATCTCAGCAAAACCAAATTCAACAACAGAGGTACTCCAGGCCTGCTCTAAAAATGCTCATATCAGCCTAAATCAGCTTAAATCCAATACTTTTAGTGATTCAGATACAGCAGAAATAACATACAAGCCCAGTTCAAAAATACTGAACTAGCCCTTTAAATAAATAACATACTGTACTGTATATGGCGTTGTCTCTTTTTCATCATGATCCTAATCCTAATTTGTTTTCTATTTATTTTGTTATCTTCAAACAAAACTGGTCATGCACCTGACCCTCTACGGTGCAGTCTGCTGGTGCACTTGGTCAGTAATTGAGAGGCTGAAGGTTTAAGCCCAGTCCCAGGTGTCACATGTCAATGTGTCCTTGGGCAAGGCAATCAACCCCAAGTTGCTCCGATTGCTTCATCAGTGGCGTGTAAATGAACATGTAAGGGCATGAGTGTGTTAGTTGATTACTGGACAATTGACTAAGAAACTCCAACCAGTGTTAGTGGGTAGATGTGACCTCTGGTGTAAAGCTGCCATGAGTGGTCGAATCAGAATCTGCTCTAACACAGTATAGCAGTAGAAAATGTCAAATAAAGACGTAAAAACAGATAAGAGCGTAAAATTAAAAAAAAAATAAGATAGAAATTAAGTAGGCGGGTTGCAACATGAGTTTTTATCAATCAACTTCCTTGTGATGGAAAAATAATTTCACTGGACAAGTAAAGCTCAATAAAATACCAACCCATTTCCCTTTTCCCTGCAGTCCTGTCCTGATCTCCATTTCCTATCTCTCCTGTTTATCACTTCAGTCATCCACCTGCAGTTTTATCTTCATTGGATGAACTCATGCGCTTGTGTGTTTTTTCTTCTACAACCCTTTTGGATTGTAGCAACGTCACTTAACAAGGGACAATTTTCACATGCATCTTAGGACAATTCAGAAAAATAAATTGAGTTCAAGACAGGCAGAGTTTATTTAGCTGTATGGATGAACGTTAGGGTCCTGTATGCTGCAAAGATGTCCCTATTAAAAACTTAAATGTGGACACCATTAGATTTTTAGTTCCTTAATCATATTTATGATTCTGACCAGAGTTTGATGAGTGAAGAACGGGCAAAGGGAGGCCCCGGGGATAATGAGGCCCTTTAATGTCCTTCATATGTCCTGCTTATAGGGACGGGGCCTGGTCACCTGTGCAGGACACTGCAGGTCAGAGTGGCATTATGACATGGGCTGCAGTGAGTGTTTAAACTAGCTTAGCTCATTTCTCTTTCTAAAGAATCAGTTTAGAGACTGTTTAGGCAAGAGGTGGGCAAATGACAGCCTGGGGGCGACATGCAGACGTTCACCTCAGTCAATGTGGTCCACCAGTCTTTACAAAAAAAAAAAAGTCATTCATTTTTTAATGAAATATTTCTACTTACCTTATGCCTAAGTCACAGATTCCCATTCTCATAGCGATTGTGCACGAGTGTACATGTTTGAGGAGGCTGGTGTGATCGCTATGATACGGGATGAAATGACTGTCTCCCACCTTGACACACCCCATAAATACACCGTCAGTAGCGCTTCTACAGCGCTTCTGGGGTGTTCGTCCCGCTCGAGTTAGGTTAATACAGCGATATGACGAGGATTCCATGAATTTTCATCCCGCTGACATGACGTAAGCCCCGCTCGAGCTCAGTTCACGTCACGTAAGCCCCGACAGAGCCCCGTCGCTTGTGCCGTCTTGAATGGGACACAGTCGGGGCACAAACGGATACATCCTTGTCAGTCGTCCTCATAAAGCTTTCAGGATTGAGCCACGATTAGCCCGACTGAGCTCCGTACATGCCACGCTAACATTGTTCACCTTAGGACTGCATTAGGCTTACATCCCGCTATACTGAGAGCGGAGATTCTCCACAACAGTTTTGAACAGTTCAAAACTGTCGGGACCCTTCCACATTACCAGCCGTTCATTCATGACTATACAAGGCTGATCCAGACCAAGTAGCGCATGCACCACGACCATAGCACGTTTTATCAGGATTATGACAATCATGCACAACTGCCATGAGAAACGGGAATGTGTGACTGGGGCTTTAGATTGGTAGTACATGATTTGTCATTAAAGAAATCACATCACTATGAATGTATTTGTGCTTTAAAAGTTGGTAAAAATTCATTCTTTTGTTGGCTTTAGTTGTGTGCAATGGTCTTGAGATTGAATTTTTAATTTTGTTTGAGATAAAATATATTAATGTTGGAATAATTCTTTGAAGCTTCATATTTGCTGTTTGTTTATTTATGCATGTTCTTTTCCTCAGTGATAGAACCCTACAATATGTAACAGTGCGGCCCTCAGGCACAGAAAAAAAATGTATCTGCCCCTCTTGGTAATCAAAGTTGCCCACCCCTGGTTTAGGCCCTTGCTCCATTTGAAATATCTTTTATTTTACTGTTATTGGGAAAAAGTCCAATGATACCCACGCAGCTCGAGTCCTCATTAACTGGTAATCTTTCAGGAATGTTAAGATATTAACTATATTGACTTTTCGACTTTTATATGTCTTTTTCCATTCCACTCTCATCTTTTAATCAAAAAACTGTATTGCTTTTACTCTTAAATTGAATTAATTCCAAGCTTTTCTCATTTTACGTCAGTCTCATATTGACAGCAATTGTCCACGTTTATGGGAGACAGTCAGACAATTTTTGGAAGAAGAGGGAATCAAAATGCATGAGCTATAATCAATAAAAAGTAAGAGAAGTTTTAAAGCAGAATGATGAATTATACCAACCCGTCTGTCCTTTGCCTTCTCTACATTCCAGCATGTGCATGTGTGTCATCATGACGCATTATATCACCGCAGACCCCCCGAGTGCAGCATGCAGCCCGCATCATGTCCCTCCATTAAAGCATACGACATGTTCCACCCAAGGTTACAGTCACAACCGCAAAACAACAACAGCCCCGACAGCAGTGAGACCTAATCATTATTTGGCAGAAGAAGTGAAACCGTGTCAGGGTGAAGCCCCCGACATCCTGCTTCCCAGTCACATTTTAATCATCTGCAATTAGTTTTGTTTTAATAACACTCACAATTAAAGGTCCTCCCGCCTGCATAATTCATGACACGGCAGCGCTGATGTCAGAAATCAAATGCAACAAATTAGAAATAACAAGTTTGAGACAGTGTGATTCAATTAAGATCCGGGGAAACATTGGGCCATGCATAATTGAGGGGCCGGCGAGGCAAGGCTCATGTCAGGCCTGTCAGCCCGGCTGCAGCGATTGGATTTGGCCTGTCACACACACTCAGATCAGCCCTGTAAAAATTACAGGTTACATTGATTTCTTGTTTTTTAGTTGTGAGTGCTTCTGAGTGTGTATGCGTGAGCTAATGTGAAGGGGTGAGGGTAGGGGGTGTGCTGGTGGCTTGTTCCCACTCCTAAGTTTACAGACACTGCAGCTCAGTCAGTGGCCCACAATGCTGCACAGCAGGGGCTGGCAACTCAAATGACAAAGGGGGACACATAAGTATTATTCTCACAGCAAGGGAACAAATCGGTCAAAGCTGAGCACTCAAAATTCTAATATAACTCGAAAAAATTGGATTTTTCTTTTTTGATAATATTTACATATAAAATGCATATAATTGTATTTAAAATTATATGCAAAAAAATCAAAATAAAGCCTGTTCAAGCTGCTTTTGTGAAATGAAATGATTTACCTGTATATGTAATTTATTTTAAATGTTTTTGACACTTTCTATGAAGCTCCTCTTTATTATACTTTTCTCTTTGTTCTCAGGTGTATGTGTACCTACAGTATATGTATGTATACATGTATTTGTGTTTGTATATATGTGTAGGTATACACATCTATGTGTACAAAGAGACTTTTTATATAAACTACAGTGATAGGAATGCCTACGCAATGACATACTGTACGTCTATATTCAGAAATACTTGGTTATTTATATACTTTTTATGTAGCCCACACTGCCTATGGATGTTGATTACAATATAAAATGGAAAAAAAAGTCAAATTCTTCTGATTTTAATAAGATATAAAAGTTTTTGAAGTGTGTTATGTTTTGCGTAAAGCTTGAAGAATTTAACAAGCTCTATATTTATATTGTATTATTATTACATTTACTTTTAATTAGTTATTTTTCAGTTATATTTTATTGTTTAATTCATTTACTCTATTATATTGTTATCAAAATATGGTACATTTATATGTATCTATGAGGCAGCAAAAAGTTATCAATGTTAATTTCGTCATCTGTCAGTTCCGAAGAGACCTCAAAAGGCTGTGTGAGTGATATTATGTGGCTATTTGTAGCATTTAAGACAAAAACTGCTTCCATTAGTGGCACAAAGAACCATTCAAAGTTAAGAAACCCTCACAGAAGTGACCGTAAATATGAAAATACAGTCCTGCTCAGTATTATTGGCACCCCTTCATTATTTTCTTTACTTTAACAGTATCTTCAGAAATATATTGAAATGTACTCAATTTATGTCATCAGGATGTTTAAATTGAAGGTCCAAAATACTTTAACAAAAATAAACATTTTTACAAGTTACATGTTGTAATTTAAAGTGGGAACTGAAAAAAGCATGTGCAGCAATAATGGCACCCCTCTTCAGTATTTTGCTGCACACCCTTTGGCACTGATGACAGCCTCCAAATGTTTCTTGTAGCCATCTATGAGCTTCTTGCACTTCTCAGCTGGTATTTTCTCCCACTCTTTCTATGCAAATTGTTCAAGTTCTTGAACATTTGTAGGTTTCTTTTCCCCAGTGGCAGATTTCAGCCATACCAAAGATTTTCAATCGGATTGAGATCAGGACTCATTGCTGGACATTTTTTTCCTTTTCAACCATTCCTGCGTGCTTTTGGATGTGTGCTTTGGGTATTTGTCTTGCTGGAGGGCCCACGATCTTCGACTCAAATCAAGTGTTCTTACACTGGGTAGGACATTTCGCTCTAAAATTTCTTGATAATTCTCTGATTTCATGATTTTTGTGATACAGTCAAGGCCCCAGGTACCCGATGCAGCAAAGCAGCCCCAAACCATTATGAAACCTCCACCATGCTTAATTGTTGGTAGGGTGTTCTTTTCCTTGTAGGCTTTCAAGAGGTGGCACCTTAAACTGCCTATTCTAAATAAGACTGCATGATCATAGGAGCTAATGAAGTATAATTTACAAACCTTAATATGTGAACATTACTTCTGTTAAGTTTGAGTCTGATAAAGCGATGCAGAGCAAAGTTAGAGAGGTTTGTAAAGAAACTCTTTGTACTGTCACATTGTGGACTTAAACTTCATGGGTGCCAATAATGAGGAGTAGGATTGTATATATTGTCATAAGTTTATTTTCACTTTTAAAATGTTCTCCAAATATCTTGGGCTTGACAAAAATATATTAAGATGTGAAGACGCTTGTTCGTTATTAATCTGAGTGTGATTTGGATGGAATTCTGTGAAATTTGATTCCCCTTTCATGTTTTATTCTGTCAAACAACTATGAATTTACCATTTTGACATCATTACAGCATAAATATTTGGATAGCAAAGATTGTCTTGAAAAAAAGTAATGTCTGCTACATGATTGTGGGTGTAAGAGACGAGTTGATGCTCTATGTGTATTATTAAAGAAAAAAATCAGGTAAGAATAAAAAATAGCAGAAAATAGCTTGGACTGAGCATATAAGGGCAACATATTACCCTCATCATTGCTCAGGGGCAGAGTTAGGACTCATATTCATCTTTGAATCTGCTCTTATAAATCCATCTGTGTGCTCTGGTTTGACTGTAATCCCTGAAAAGGGGCATGAGTGAGTCTTTGAAGGAGTCTCAACAGTGTAGAGCTGCAGATGTGTTTGCTCAGCACATCAGCTGCAATAACAAACAAATAAGCAGCGGTAAATAAAAGACTGAAAAAAAACGACATGGAGTGGATTGTGATTTATATTAAAAACTTCATCTGTGTTTTTTACAGCCTCATAAAGCTGCAGAGATTATTAAGAGACTGATGAGCAGGGTATAGTTGTGTTTAAAGAGCGTCTTTCCTTCTCTAAATCTATTTTTGTTTTCATTTTGGAGTCAATAAAAGTTTGTAAAGTCACATATTTACATCCTAAACTGCCTCTTTCCCTGAGGTCAGATCATAAACCATGTGGCAGGAATTAATGTCCCCTCTTTTATGAAACACTTAGAGGCTTTTAATTATCACACAATTTTCAGAGATTGTTAAAAGCAGAGGAAATGGAATAAATTCTTTATGAGTTTTAAAACACCCTCTAATGCTTATTTAATTAAAACATCGTAACCACATCTCATAAAGTGCTCCGACTTAATAAGATTCCCTGAACAAACACACATTAACAGACTGCTGCTGCCGTGATTTAGGAAATTGGCGTTCAAGAGAGTTGGCAGTGACGGAAACTTTGTCTGTGGAGTAATATTTAATAGAAGTGCTGGTTAATTTAAAAAAGTAGGAGTGATGTCACTTTTTATTACAACTGGATTATGGAAACCTGTAAAGGGAGAGACTCAAAACCACTTAATCAAAATACTTCCTGTCCGATGAAAAATGTGACTGAGCCGCGGAGATTTGGCTGAAACCATCTCTTGATTTCTGAGAAATTCCTCCAGACCAGATTAGTCGATTATGAAAAATGTAAATGTAGATGCTGTGATTTTTCCTGCAGGGCACAGCTGTTATATATATCACAGTCATCACATCTATGGTTCTAAATTCTTACATTTTGTACCTCTGTTATTAAAGGGAGATGCCTTTCTTTATTATTTGTGTGTTGACTCACTCTCAAGTCCATGACAAGCAGATAGACACCACTCTTTTGACTGTGTGTGCAGGAACAAGGAAGAAACAGGCAGAGCACAAATGCCGCTATATTACCTTAGCTCAGACACTTGGAGTCAATGGGTAGTGTTAGCCTGCCTGCCAAATAAACTCTTCAGTATCTCTAAATGGTCCTGTGTGGTTGTTAAAGATTAGCACTTTATGTAATTCTCGAAAGATATACTTATGAAACTTAACCCCAGGGCACCTGTACAAACCACCACAGATGTACTTGTAAGTTGGTCAACAAAACAAAGTCTCTGTTTATGAGTAGAAGAAGACTGGTACTTAGGATTATGGCCGACTTTGTAAGAAAGGATGTGGATGATTTCTTCGGGGTTTAGTTTTGTCTGTATTTCTTTAAAAAATTACATAAAGCACTAATTTAAGTCTTTCTAAACTCCATTTAGAGTTGCTGAAGGGTTTATTTGATGACTGTCGGTAGAAGCAGGCTAACACTACCCATTTACTCCCAGTGTTTGAGCTAAGCTAATAAGCCGTGGGCAAGCTCTTCCCATCTCTTCTTTGTGACTGCACACACAGTTGAAATAGTGGTGTCTATCTGCTTGTCATGGACTCTTGAGTGAGGCATGACACGGAAACAAAAAGAAGTCAGAGCAGAGCTTTAAGCTATGATTACAGTTTATATCCTAACTTCTGAGTTACTTATTAAAACACATATCAGCAGCAATGATTAAAGAGTTGAGAGGTGCTGTGTCGCATGCAGAGGTGAATATGAAGCAGTGTCACTACATTCATGATGATAACACTAGAGAAAGGAAACTGCAGTGTTTTAGCTCTGTATCCAACAGCAGCATTATGGCTTTTTGGGTACATGAGAGACCCAGTGGTACATTTTTTTGGAGCAGATTATCTACATAACTTTGACAATGTTCAGTCAAAACAACACCAGATGCTCAGATAAACTTCTCCCATAAAAGCATTTGTTTTTAACCATCTCTCCTCAGTGAATCACCCTGATGATTAGCTGCTTTTACACTCTAGATCACTCAGAGTTTAGGATATAATACAGAGAGGGACAGAGGAAATTACTAGGGTAGCATTTTACAGCAAGATTTGTCTGTTTGAATTCACACATATGGCTCACCTGCGTAAAGTCTGGATAATGTCTGAGGGTTTCTTTTGCAAGTTTGAGTGGAGTTTTAGTGTCTCTTGTCACCAAGTATACGGTTTTCAAGCTGTCTTCCAGTTTGTTAGTCTTTCCAAGTGCTAATTCAAAATATTACAAACTGATTTTATCACATTTTCAGAGAATGTTGGTCATGGCATAAGGAAAAGGTGTTTAGAGTTTGGTAGTGAACAAAATCAGGATGTGGATCAAGAAACTTTTCTAAGGATTTGTTAACATAACACAATTAGGGTAACATCTCACAGTTTCAGTCTTAACTTGGCAAGCAAAGTCAGAAATGCCTTGAAGCAGGTCTGTGAGTGTTGCCAAGTTTGCTTCTTATAAGTGACTTTGGGCTTGTTTTTTACTATAGTTGCTTGCAAACTCGTGAGTTGCAGGTTGCAGTTTTATGGGCTTGTTTTTTAACATGTAATTGTGTATTTGGGCTTGCTTTTCCGACTGTGCGAATACCCCTCAATCATCTCCAAACTCTCCCTAATAAAACAAACACGTGGTGGGTAGTTTGTTCATTCAACACATCTGTTTCCTGGTTATCGTGCTTGTCATAGTCGACTCAACATGTCCCTGAACTCATGCACATGGCACATACACCATAGTTCCTAGGTCTACTTATTATAATCAACTTTGGGCTTCTTCTTTTTTTTTTCTTTGAAAAGTTGCTTGTAAATATTGGCAGTTACAGGTTGTGGGTTTTTTGGGCTTGTTCCCAAAGTGCAGTTGCTCATTTGGGTTTGTTGTACCTCCAAACTCACTCTACCACCAATACAAACTCAATTCAGAAGTTAAACAGTTTTCTCCCACTCTAAAAACAAATGTAAGTTTACTGTAAAAAGGGGCAAAACTGATGTTTCCACCAAAAATAAATCCTTATAGCCAAAATCAAATTTATTTCTAATGTAGCTATTACTGATGTCACCATGATAAAGCTTTAGAGGATCAACATAAAACTTAGATAACAGTCTGACAATGTCTGTTTGGTTTGACAGACTGTTTAGTGATTACGGAGTCATAAAAGTACCCTCCTCCCTTCACTTTTGTATAAAGTAAAGGATGTTCCACCTCCAAACAAAAGGATGTTGAAGAAGTAAATTAAGAGCCAAATAAGAAAAAAATGTCACTGCGAAAATGTAAAGTAATGAAGATGAAAATATAAACACATTTTATGTAGCCTTCCCTTTAAAAACAAAAAAAGTAATATATTGGATAAGGAAAACAATTCTGGAGGTTGCTTCTTTTGGGCTTGTTTTTACCGACCTGGTTACTTATTTCTGTGGAAAAATCTGGCAACACGGCTGTGCTCTTTGAGCTCTTCTAGCTTATGTTTTGGTTTGAAGGTTCTGAGGAGCAAAGCGGCAGCCATTAAGCAGAGCCATAATAGTAACTATTGACGAGCTGCTTAGTTGAACTTTAGATGGAGCACTTGACCGGGCTTTTGTACCTGCATTTTTTAATAAATTAAAGAATTAGTGTAACCTGATTATATTTTCTTATGTTAATCAATCAGTAAAACATCTATCCTGCAAATATCCCTGGTGTATGTTAATATGTGGAAAATTTTTATTATTTAAAGTCAATCAATCAATCAGTCTCCATTTTCAAAGTGCCAAATCACAACAAAAGAGAAGGTTGATGCTGTTAAAGGGTAAGATTCAGTTTCTCTTTGCGTTCTGATTGGCTGCGTGTGAAGGAAGGAAACACGTGTTAGTAAACTAGCTGCAGCCACACGTTGCCTTCAGAGTCAGTAATTTCTCACTGAATAATCACTAATGACTGAGGACCAATAGCTCCCCAAAGCATCGTCTCCATCTCTCCGGTGAGCGGCTAATTGTAGCCAGACACCCTAACCTCCCCGTGGCCTGTGTCCTGGCTGTAACCCTTTGCACTTCTCCTTCTCCAGCGCAGCCTCTTTATTCTTTTCCTTCACTTTTTCTACATTTTCCCACTCCTCTAATTCCCCTTCCTTTCTTTTTAGCGTCCTTCACCCCCATAGAACAACATATGGGAAACTTTTACAGGCTGATTGCAGCGATCTGATTAAGGGAAGTTATGTAGCTGCTATTTATCGCTGCCGCTGCGAACAGGCGAGCAGCTGTGACGTTCAGGCCCCCTCAGCTGAGCTCCCTTTTTTCCTCCCTCTCGCTGCCTGTTCTCAGTCCAAACTTATCCATTTAGATCCCGCTCAGGCTCCTCCGATTGTTCCGACTGCCAAGACTGCGCCGTAAATCAAAAACCCTTGGCAGACGGACAGATCTCTGCATAATTGCAAAGTTCAAAACAAAGCCATGCCCACTTAGAGCCGGAGTGGTTTGTGCTCAGTTAATTTAGAGTCAAACAGAAACGAGTAAAAGGGCCGGGGATTAGGGGGGGAAGTGCGAGAAATAAAGAGGGAAAAAACGTCCCTGTGAGAGGCAATTTTACATTACATTAATGCAGTTGGTTTGGGTTCAACAAAAGCGGGACTTGGCCTGAGGAGCTGAGCGGAGAGGGGAATTAGAGCATTTAGCCATCTCCAGACACAGGAGAGAAATGAGCCTTGTGGCCTTTGTGTTATCTAATCTCGTTTGCATTTCCTTTCAGCATCATGAAAGAGAAATGTAATAGGGCCCTGATTGTGTTTGTTTGGTGAAATTCTCATTTAGGGCTGCTGTGGCTGTGTGCCGACACGAATAACTCTGCTGCTGTTTAGTGTGCGCACCTCTCACTGGTGTTTATGGGATTTACTCCTTTTACTTGTTCACGGCTCCAAATGCAGATACAAGAACTTTTAACTGGAGCTCAGCCGAGACTATGCATCGCTCCTGTTCTGGCTAGGAAGACTAAGCTGTCAGGAAATGACAAATTATATCTAAGATTCTACTTTTTTATGCCTTAGATACAAAAAAAATCCACCATGCTGCTCTGAAAAAATCCAAAGTCTGGCCCTCAATCCAGCCAGTGAACCTTAACAACAAATGTGAAACAGTTTTATTCACTTTCCGCTCAGTGTTTCAGTGCACTGTTTTAAATGATTTCCCTGCTTTATATCCTGCATCTTATGTTGCTATAGCAGTTCCAGCATGTCATAATGGAGGCAAAAATTCGGACAATTTTAAGAATATTAAAACACTTCTTTTAATCTGACTTTCCTCATGCTGTAGCAGCATCATCATTGATCAAGCTTGTAAGTTTATTTAAAAGAAGTTAAATGCTTTACACAACCCCAAGGCCGAAAAGGTGCTTATATTATAAAGTTCTGTCTATATGCAATCAATTTTTATTGCATAAATTCAACAAATTCTTAACTTTTGAAGCTATTGTCTTGCATTTAGCTGTAAAATTAATTTAGTTATATGCTTACATGTCAAAAGGAATGATCAGGTAATGTTCAGGCAAGCTGAGCAGAGTGTATAAATAGTTTTTTATGCTAAAAAAAATAGTCAAGTACTTTTCTATTTATTTATATATTCAACTTGTCAATTTATGCCTTTATTTATTTATTTAATCTATTTTTATTGCATAAAGAAAATGTCCAAGCATCTGGTTAGTCTTGGTGGTGCGCAATACTGTCTTTTCACAGGACCCTTAGTTCCTGGAGGCGCCCTTGAATGGTTTGCCTGTTACGGTGTGTTTCATGTTTTATTATGTTTTTAACTATTGCTGTCCTTGTGAAGGATTTTGTATCTTTAGTTGAAGTAAAAATCTAACACAGCATGGATGAAGGACTGGTTATAGTGTCAAATGCAGCCAGACTTGCCTTTCGAACCAACTATTCAGCATTTCCAAGACCTTTACACAAGCTTTGGAAGAGTTTACAAGGTGCAAAAGTCACCCAGTAGCAATTGGCACTCATGGAGTTTGCCCAAATTACTTGTAGTGCCTCATGTTTCTCAGACTATTTTAGTCAGATGGGCTATAACAGAAAAAAACACCTGTCTGTATGTGCACAAAGGCTGTGGTCACAAACTTTTTTTTTGGACGAGGACCTAGTTGTACATAGTAACAAGAAGTCAGGTCCAGAAACATTCATCTGCCCCTGCATATTCAGTGTTTTATGCTAGAAGAGAGCTACTGGAGTGATGAATGTTACTTGCTTTACACAATATCTACATGTAATGTGGATAGTGTTCCCCTCATTAAGTCAGAAATTAGGGAGCTGCTTTTCACAGACTTTGGCAATGATTTTAGCAGTAACTGTGTGCTGAACATCCTCTCACGTAAGGTTGAGGCTGGAAGGGGGCGGAGCCATAATAATTTCTCAGAGCTGACGTGATGCTGAATTTGTGATGATTGTCTGAGGGGCTGTTTACATGGCTGGCATAAGTTTTTCTCTCCTTGCATCTACCAGCACATGTTTCTTTTTGTGTGAAACTTTGAACTTTGAAAAACTCGCAGGCTTTTAGCTGGGGTGGAAAAGTTTCCATTCAATACCAGCTCTCCCGTGTAAACCGCGCCGGAGCATTTCAGGTGAAAACAGGGTGAAACACCAGCGTCACCACATGGGCAGTACTTTTTCAGGTGAAGGCTGCGCGCGCATACCAGGAACAACAACAGCTTTGGCCGTCCGCTGAGTAACGTGTGAGCGTCTTACCGTGCTCGGTTTGTTATCCAGACAGATTTGTTGTCCGAACTGATGTGTCGTCCAGAAAAGAAATTCCTGCGTCTCTGTGCGTCTATTCACCATTGTTGTTTGTGAAAAGTTTTTCTTCTTCGTACATGTATTGTAGCAGTGCTGCCTCTCTGCAGACCTACAGCACCATCTACTGAATCGGCATGCACACCACAGTGGATTAACTCGTCTCCGAGCGTCGTCATCTGAACGCAGAAGAATTCTAAAACGCAAAGGAAAAATCTTTGCGTCTTTAAGACAGGAGTATCCATGTAAACGTAGCCTGAATTCGCTGTGTTGGCGAGAGGAATGGGCGATCACTCATCCTGGAACCTGACGATCACAAGTCCAGACCAGCAGGCCAGTTTAAACAGCATCGGTCAATTTTTACATGTATTGTGCTGATTCATAATGAGCGTTATGTCAACACACTTTACTATAGAGCAGACTGAAGCCATAATCTTCATTTTATAGTTATACATGCACCGAACACACACACACATATACAGTGTGATTACAGCAAACACATAGACGCCCAGATCATAAATCTGTCCTCATCATATTGAATATAGAGTAATGAGCCTCTTGTGATGTAAATATATGCAGGTATATTCAATAAAACTCCAGATAGAGAGGTTATTCTATTATCAAAAATTAACATCTACAATGATAATACACTAGAGAGGATTGATTATTACTGTGACATTATCTAGTTTAACTGTCATTCAGTTGAGTTTAACTGGTCTAAATTTATGAAAATTGAAATTTGATTTTCATGGATGGTTGA
Organism: Scarus forsteni; assembly: GCA_036419115.1. Taxonomy (NCBI): domain Eukaryota; kingdom Metazoa; phylum Chordata; class Actinopteri; order Labriformes; family Labridae; genus Scarus; species Scarus forsteni. The sequence goes on along the minus strand of JAZDUH010000033.1, from coordinate 15,651,895 downwards.
TTCATGATAAAGCACTTGTTTTTTCTGTTTACATATGCATGTCAGTGAAGCAAATTCGGGGAAATTTCAGGCTTTTTCTGCATGTATGAGCAAGGGTTGACTCACTCTTATTTTATCTTTTTACTTTAGTGTTTTATCTTAAAGACCCTGTTCTTCAAGATGGTCAACCAAAGTAAAACAATCTCACATTATTTTACAACCTTAATATGGAAAAAGCAGGCAGGTTTTACTATTCTGATCATCTAATTAACCAGTAACACTTAATAATTTAATTTGAAGAATCAATTTTTTTCCGCCTAACTTCAGTCAGATCAGTTGCTGTTACTTTCTTTTACCTTAAGCAGTCATGTTGGTTCACTCTTTGTCACTGTCCTTGTTACCTGGACTGTTATATTCACTTGTAGCTAACATTTTAACATCAGCTTAAGGAGATTACTCTCATATTCTTATACTGAGGCAGATTTAAAGCTGTCTATATCAGCCATAAGGTCCTCAGCGTGACTTTTTTTGTCTTTAAATATGCTATATAAATAAAGCAACTTGACCTGGGTGTGTAAAGTTTGCTTTGAGATGATGAAAAACAGCAACTTTTGAAGCAAACTTGATGCAAGCCCACCAAAAAATGAGGGTGAATTTATGCAACATCACCACTTCTTCCTCTGAACATCTCAGTTCACAGCTCTGATTGATTGACTAGCGGAAGGAAAAACGGCGGCCGGATGACAAAAGAGACGGGAAATGGACATGGAGTGGATTTGACATGATGAGTGCCAATGCCCCCATTGATCAGCGGCATCGGCCCCCCTCCCAGACACCCGGGAGGGTGGGGGTTGGAGTCTGCAGGCAGCTGAAGGTCACAGCTCGCTGTCACAGCTCTGTCCAATCACATTACACATCACGGCGTCTGAGGAGCTACGCGCCTTCTTCACATGACGGACAGATGACAATCATCCCCGCTCTATTGTCTCCTCATCCTCAGGATTTATGTATTAATGCGATTTTGTTCCCATTTATATCTCAAAAAGTGTCAAAGCATATTGTGGGAAAAAGCGTCAGACGGTAATATTTTCAGAATCAAAACTTTCTCAAACTTAATGGTGATTAATGATTGTATTTTTGGGTTCCAGCTTCGCCAATTTTCACTTTTTGGGCCGTGCTGTTTCACAGAGCCACTGATTTATAGCTCTGAGTCGGTCAGAGGAGGTGTTTGTGCTGCCGGCCAATGGGCTCTTTGTGTTTTTGATGAGGGGAGAGGATGGAGAGGTGATTTAGGTAGACAGCAGGTCTGCTTCTTCTCAGTGCAAACCTCCAGCAGACAGGCCATTAACAGAGGTGACAGGGAAAAGCAGTGGCAATGGCTTTGATTCTGATTTACACCCGCGCTGAAAAACCCAAACAAATTAGAGGAACAAAATAATACACAGCGAGAAATAAATCACATTAATGATTAGGCTTTGAACGACAGTCAGACATGAAAGCGAGTGGCGGCGGGGGCATCTGGAGGAGAGGATGGCAGATTATGAGATGATATTAGGAGCCGTCTTCAGAGGGAAAGGCTGAGAACAATCAGGCGGCGGCGGTAACGAGGAGAAGCTCTTTGTTCTTCTCTCCATCAGTAACTAACATGTTGTTATTCAAGTCAACAGCCACTAGAAGCTCGTTAGCAGGCCCAGACGCTCGCTGCTCATGAGCTGACAAAAGGGTGAAACTCATCGACAAGAAAAAACAGGGTGTAGTTTATGGAGTTTTTGCCTGTATGCAAAATACACAAAATATTAAAACATGGACAAAACTTACAGAGGGACATGTGCACAGGTGAGAGATAGAGATTCATTCCCCTTCGACAGTGTTGGAATTTTTTTGTTGAGAAATTTAATCCTTAAATCTCTACTTTCCGTAACAGCGCTGTGTTAAAACCTGCTTGAACAACATATTTTAAACTACATATTAAGTAAATAATCATTTAATACTATCGCTAGGTGTCACTGTAGGATCTTTAACTCTGAACTTTTTACTCTGAACTTGTAAGGTATACTTGTTAAGCCAGTCATCTCGCCTTTCCCACATTATTGGACAAGTACCGACAGATGTGACAAACAGCAGTGCACAGGAAAAACATGTTGACTCCGCACAGAATTTAACCATTGACAGGGAATCAAACAAGCAACCGTCTTGCTGTGATGCATGTGCACTACCTGCTGTGCAACCATGCTGTGCTCCATACTACATTAACTCTACATGAGCAAAATCTAGGCATCCACATTTTTTGGTTGTCATAACTTTATGATGATTAAAAATCTTACATACCAAACATTTATTGACCCATTGTCATGATAAATAATATTTTCTAAAGGGCCTGATCAATATTGATTGCACTTGCAAATAGTGGGCGTGTCGCAGGTAATCTACTATGACTGGGTATGCAATTCATTAGATGCAAAAGTGGTTCGGACCATCCTCTTTAGAGGAGGATTTTTTTTGTGTATGCACTGGCTGTCAACATGGAGAGTGGCCATAAAAAAGAAAACGTTTGAAGCCATGGAGTTGGAGGCAAGTAAACATGCTTGCATTTTGACGGACAAGGTCGTTACTTTTACCTTGCGCCATATTTGCATCCGTCATTTTTAATCTTCCTTTTCTGATTACAGTTAAACATAATCTAAATGACAGCATTCATAGTTTCACAGCTTCATCACCAATAACCTTTCATGTGAAGAGCAGTCTTACAGTTACGCATACACAGACAGTGCAGGTACTCCAGCCCATTTCTGACAGCTCCTAAACTCACTGTCAGCACGTGGAGAGTGTGATGCAGTCAGCTTTGAGTGACAAATGGAGTGATTCTGGCTATGGAGGTTTTTTTTTTTACAAAGGTTAAATGACCAACTTAACAATGAGGAGCGCAAAACAGAGAGGGTTTACTTTACACGTATGTCTGCATGAGTATGATGGCACGTTGGATCATCCCTCTTTTTTTCAGTCCATCATATTGACAGACAGCCTCCTTATCTTTCTGCCATTCATCAAAAAATTCTGTGACGGGAAATATTAGGTTAATGGAACCCTTGTTTCTCACCTCAATTACCGCAGCCCTCTGTGCATAATGCTATACGTAACTTTTTTGCACCTGCCTTTCAAACATGCTAAATTCCGACCCAAAATACCAAGCGCAATCTGTTGCGGGTTTGATAAATCAGATTGTGAGTCCTAAATGTTTACAACTGCATCTCCTCTTCCCAGTATTTTGTGCGTTCTGATCATCTGCTTGTATTCTGCATATTTATGAAGGCAAACACGGTAAATGGACTGCACATTCTAAACTGCTCATTTGACAGGCGCAATACTCGGTGCACCCTGTTAGTAGATCAGTTTTGAACGTGCTATCAAGTTTGTATGTGCTTTTATTCAAGCAAACCTTTAGTAGATCAGGCCCGAAGTGTATATTTATAAGGCCAAGATGAAGGTCTCGTGTGCAGTAGATTAAATTTCTAGGGCATCTCAGTTTAAGTGCTTTTTTGTCATTGTTTGTTTTTTAAAATAAAAAGGCATGTATTCCTTAAGTATTCATAAAAAACTGACTAAAAGATCTATTTACTATAAGCAACACATTATAGAAAAAACAATGAAAAAGTTTAATCACTTGTCATTATTTTACAGTAAAATGTGGTAGATCATATGGCTGTCTGAATTTAGTATTCTAAGGCAGCAGCAGACTCAGTTTCAATGTTAGAGAGAAGTGAACAATAATCGATCAATCTATAGACTGCAATGACAATTTGATGTCAAATTTGTGGCACTAGCTTACTGAAAATGTTACTCATAAATCTCCAAAGTGGACCGTATTTACAGTGAAATTATAGAAAAAAGTGTATGAGTCTTTGCCTGTCCGCTACTCAGGCTGTTAGCATCTATGCTAATCTCTGTACGAACATTCGCTTCTCACTATTGACTTGCTTGTAGCTCCTGCCTCTTCTGCTGTAGAAAGGACACTGAATGGACAGTGCCTATGTGGACCAAGTTCAATCATGTTGGCTTGGAAGATGGATCTGTCTGATTAAATTCACTGAATCAGACAGATCCAGCTGCACTGCAAGGTTACGTTAAGACAGTTCAGCACAAAAAAAACTGGTATTGAAGGAATGTATTATCTCAGTTCCTTATTGTCTCCAGGATCTTGATGTCAGCGTTGTCATGGTTCTGTTCCTATGTTCTTGACAAAGCAAACACTAATATAAGCTGATAAAACAAACCAAGCACACACCAATTGTGTGCTGTAGGAGGTGGTTATGTTATTGCCGGCATCTGTTTGTTAGTTTTTTGTTTGTTTAATTGTTTGTTTGTTTGTTTCTCTGTGCACAACATAACTCAAAAAGTTATGGACGGATTTCGATTACATTTTCAGGAAATGTCCAGATTGGGACAAGGACCAAATGGTTAGATTTTGGAGGGCTCTGGATCAGTGTCTGGATCCGCCATGACGAAAAATGCAATTTTCGTGAATAACTGCTAAAATGAAAAAGATATCTTTATGAATCCAATTGCTAATGGTACGTTTTCATGGTCAAGGAATATACATATTTAGATGAAATAACCTTAGGACTAAAATTTATGGTGACATTCACAATATGAGTGAGGACTGTGGCATTGGCGGAGGTCTGTGCTCTCTGAATGCTTTTCTAGTTACATCACATATCTATTTAATCCAAGTTGCGAACACTTCTTCAACATAGGAAATATCCTGCTCTGAGGTACTTTCATTAAAGATACTGTTATTAAAAAACAGTTCGAAGTCGGCATGTGAAAGAGGCTAAAGATTGGAGCGATGTAACTTCAGGTAAAAATAGGACCAGGGCTTGTAGTCATGCAGTAACAAATGCTCCCATCAAAACATGACGTCGGCACTCAGAGAGGACTGCCAACCCTCTGCACATCTGACCTGCTGATGGACTGCTGCTGCCGTACGCTCAGTGTGCTGCTAAATGAACTGCTCGCTGCACTGTGGTCCCACGCTGAATTCCAGATGACAGCACTAATGGATGATCCTGTGATGCAATCATCTCTATCCCTGCTGCCTTGTTCAGCAGATGGACTGTATTTCCCTCCCAGACCAAGGAGATTGAGAGCTCTTTAATACAGACATGCAAAAGTCATTACGCTCCTTAGGTATGTACTTCTGCACCAGTCCCCCAATGATTACATAATTTGATTGAATTTAAGGGAAAATTTCCCCTGAATAATTTCCTACAATCATATTTGACAGCTGGTCAAGGAGATGAAGCCGAAAATTACTGAAGTCTTCCTTTTATTTTAGCTTCAGTTTGTGGATTTCTTCACTTGGAGCCTTCAGAGTTTAATTCAAAACTTCCTTTTTTTTTTGGTTATCAACTTGTAAAACTCTTGCTTGTCTTTGATACAACGTAAGTGCTGAATTGCACGTACCAGCTACCTTATTAGTAGGGCTGGGCATTATGGCTTAAAAATAAAATTGCTGATTTTTTCCACCACACTTGATTTTTTTTAATCCTTTTTTCCCTCTCAAAAAAACCCCCAGTGACACAAAACTGACATTAATCGAGATTTGCCTTTATTTTTTGTCCAAATATTTTCCCAAACCAAACAGAATTTCCCCTTAAAGATAAAGCGTGTGTCATAAAATGTTGATCATGTAGTTCAAATTGAGGCAGGTTTGAGTACATAAACACAGAAGGCATGAAAACTGTCAATTTCCAGTATTTACATTTTAAAACACTGCAACAACTTACAGTATGTAGTAAGTAAGAGAATTGGGTGTACATAGTCCAGTCAGCAACACTTAGAACAGAAAGAGTACAGTAACGCCTGCTGTTAAACATGTGAATAAACTGTTATAATGTTGCATAGTGCAACATTTTGCTTTCCCCATCCGCATAGAGACATCCAATACTATATTTAAAACTCCTTCACCCCCTAACTTTTATTTACCTAAAATGCTATTCATGTGTGGACAGAAGGACAAAAGGCACAGAGGGCTGCATTTTTACAAACATCAACCTACGTGTGGGCAGAGTTTTAGCTGGTCATTGCAGCTGTAAGGTTTGGCAGTCCATCATAAACAAGCAAATAGTCACAGGGTATTGCCTATCACTATTTTAAGCTCAATATGACAACTACATTGTTTAAAAAGATGATTATCACCTGTTGTAGTGTATCGTTAAGCCCCAATGTCTAATATTTAGCCCTGATAAACAATCCTTGCTCACCAGATGGACCATTCAATCCATTTCAAGAATCCACCTGGGAAAGTTCCCTTAGAAAGTGTTTGGGAATGGGCAGGACATTTCAAAAGCATATTTGGCAGATGACTGGATGAGTGTTCAACCACATTCACTATGGGCCAATCAGATAATGTTGTAGGCGGACAATACAGAACACGAGCCACTTCGTAAAACAGACTTCCATCAGAAAAGTCAGAAGTGAAGCCAAAATATCCTTGCTAAAGAGAAGCTTGTGATGTTGATATCTGCTTATTATTTGATGAAGAAATGCAGCTAAGATCTGACAAAATTGCTAGTGAAGCTGTTAGCATCTGTGCTAATCTTTGCACCAGCAGTCACTTCCTGCTGTCATCTCACTCGTAGCTCCCACCACGTCCTGCTTTAAAGGATGCTGATTGGGTCGTGCTGCTTTGGGCCACTCAAAGTTATTGTAGGCTGGAACTTGGCAAGATGGATCTACCTGATTACAGACACTAAATCAGGCAGATCCAACTTCTGCACAGTGTTACCGTAAATCTAAAGTAAAACGTAGGATAACTAGAAAATACAATATATTTAAAAAATGTTGAAAAAATAAATACAAGATTAAAATAAGAATCCACAAGTACTGGGTAAGTTTCTCTGGACCATGGGAGCTTGAATACAACAAAGATGTTAACGTTGATTTGCATCGATCGGAAGATAAACTTCTTTGCCTGAAAACATTTACTCTCATTGTAAACAGCAGAGCACTGGAGGAGCTCTTAATCAATTCTGTAAAATAACCGTAGACCTGTCATGCTGCCCTCAGTGTCTTTTCAAACTTTTCAGAGAGGGTCAAAAACTTTCAGCTGATGATCGTATCAAGCCATCTGTGTCAGAGAATGTGAAGTTGAGCTGAACTGGTTTGAAATTTCACCTTCAAAAGGCCTGACTTTGTTCAGCATTCTAACAAATATCTATACTCGAAGAGACACTACAAAGTTTGGGGTGAGACTAAAGGGCAGTAGACAGAAACAAAGAAGTGCTGTGTGGATTTAAAATACTGATGCACTGTTGGGTGAAGATTTAAGACTGTCAAAAAGTCATAGAAACATTTGAAGTACATTAGCCAGCCACTTTATTAGGTTTTGGGTTTGTTAGGGGCAATTCTGGATGCAAAAATACCTTGTTGATGGGGGAGATCAGAGGAGAAAGGCCACAGTACCTACAAAAAAAACATTTGCTACAATTAAGAATAACAAGGACAATTTCTGAACACACGAGACAAATCTTGACGGTGATGCCTCTCCTATCAGTTAAAAGCTTAACACAAAGGCTCACCAAAAATGGACAATGGAAGATTAGGAAATATTGCCTGGTCTGATGAGTCTGGGTTTCTGCTGGGGCATATTCCCCTCACCACCATAAACAATTTAAAAATGTGTCAAAATGGACACATGGACACTAGGGCTGGGTATTTTCCGCAACCTCATGATACGATACGTTTCCCGATACTAAGGCCGGGATATGATACGTATCCCGACACACGTAAATTGTGAACATTGACTACGCTTTAAACAAAATTCCTGACAAGTTTAGTTTTTTCTTATCAGAAGAAAAAGAACAAGGATGAGTTTTAAGTGGTTCTTCAACTTGAGACATAAATTCAGATCCTCAAAGACGGTAGACCTAAGTACAAATTTAGAACATGTGCTTCATTACTTAGCTTGTCTTCTACCTTGAACTGTGCCACTGTTAACATTAGCCAAAATGTATTTACAACAAATGTCAAAACATTGAGGCCGTATCGATTCTGTAGAATCCTTATCGATACACGTATCTCGATATTTTATCGATATTTTGATATTTTATCAATATTTTGTGCACAGGCCTAATGGACACAGGTAAGTAGCTCTACCTGAGTACCTTCATGCTTAAAATTAGAAAAAATAACTGGCAATGTCATCAAAGTAGAATGACCCATATAGGAAAGTAACGTTACAGAAGTAGCATCACCAAAGTAGTGTCACAGTGTTGATGTCACACTACTAATGTCATGAAACTGACATCATCAAAGCATCCTTTAAAAAGTAACATCACATAAAAGCACTAACAAAGTATCTTATAAATAAGGTAAAAAAGTAGCAGTGTTACCAAAGTCATTTCAAAGGCAGCATGGAAGTAGCATTACAAAACATCACCACATTAATGTTGGGAAATTCACCCTTGATAAGTAACATTACAAAATCAATGTCAAGAAAGTAACATCTTGTAAGCAGTGTCACAAAAGAAGTGTCAACATAAATGTACCACTTCTGAAGGAAGCCTCACAACAACCTCACAAAAGTAGTGTTGACACGAAAGTAGCGTAACAAAAGAAATGTCAAGAAACCAGCATCCTGAAGGGATGTCACCAAAATATCAACTCCAAAGTAACATCACCAAAGTTCAATGTCACAAAGGTAAAGTCACTAAAATAAAGTTGTTAAACTGAAATCAGTGAAGTAACAAAACAAACTAAGGTCACATAAAAAACTATACAAATATGTTGTCAAAAAAGTAACCTTAGGAAAGTAATATCACAAATATAATGTCATGAATGATTTTTCTTGAAAGAATTTTCACAAAACCAACATCATAAATGCCCTAAGAATAGGGTAACAAAAGTAATGTCACCAAAGTAAAGTCATGAAAACAAAGTCATGTAAGTAACAAACAAATGTAAATTCACAAAGCTTTTTCATCAAAGTACTGCCCACAAAAGAACTAGCACTGAAGTAAAATACAGAAGTAATTCATAATTGCTACATTGAATGTCAATTTTAGACGTAAAGTTATAATGACAGCAAAATCAATATGACAGTCTTTAGTAATCATGACAAAGGTTTCAGTACAATGTCTTTTGGATACAAGCTGTGAATATAACAGTATACCATGACACTCAAGACACTGGAGACAATCAGAAACTGAACTGATGTTTTTTTTCTTTTCACAATTTGTTAAAGATGTACAGCATGTATGTTGCACCTTCTCCTCTTAAAAACAAATTGTGCATAGCATGGTGGAGAAGAATGTTATTGGTGAACAGTAGGAGAGAAGAAAGGTTACGCTCCCTCCGGTGTGGTCATTCTCGTCAGCTGGGGTTACTTGAGCATCATGATGATCATGTCTTCAGTTTTCAGATCAAACCTCTAACAAAGCTCCTAAAATGGATGCCTGCATCAAAAATGGCCTATGTGTAAGTAGACCATATCATCTTCCTTCATCTGCTAAGCTAACATGTAATGCACTTCTTCCTGTCACCCGCTGGTCCATATATCGTCCTGTTTGAACATCTTGTCCATCAGCAGCTTGACCGCCTACAGCCATGTCTGCCCTCCCCTGGGATTGTGAAACAGAATCCAAGGCTTATACAGACATCCACACAAAGGGCAGGCCTCCCTGGCAGGTGGCCTCAACATAGATAAGTGTGTTTTCTGTTTCAGGGGAGGAGGAGGGGGTGTGAATGACGGAAAGACTGCTCACTAACAGCGTCTGATCCTGTTCTGAGGGATGATGCCTCCTGTGGGTGTGGGATACAGGGAGGTGGGACTCAGGCTGAGTCGAAGTATGACAGACATGCTGATGTGTTTACGTCTTTGTTCAGAAGAAATCCAAACACTCCACATGCACACAGTCAGGGTAATGAGTGCTTTTAATTTCTACTTTGCTGGGAATATAGATTTAAAAATATATCAATTCAGTTTAAACCAAATAAATAGCTCTCCACTCTCCTGACCTCTTTAAAAAACTGTTGCAAAAAAATCCAAGCTTAACAATTTAGTACAGCTCTTTTACCTGTTTACAAAGCAAATTTCCTTAAGGTACAATAAAAGTTGCAAGTTGAAGTTGAGTTGCTCTGTTAGGAGTCTGCGATGAAATGAAGGCAGGTCATTGATAATAAATTAAACACACAAAATAAAAAACAAATAATCTGAATCAAATCAACAGTGATAAATGTGTACAGTTGAATAGAGTAGAAATGAAACTAACAGATAGATTTTAAAATATGCCACTTTAAATTGCACAATTTAACCAATGCAAATAAAATCAAAGATCCTAATGGAAAACTACAACTGCAAGTTTGAAACCTGTACTCATACAGCTGCTCATTTGAATAATTCCCAAATAAAAAATGCAGCAGCCAGTACTAGCCTGCATGTTTTTAATTAACGCAACAGCCTTGTTGTGTATAGAGCTAGTCTACAATTGCAACTGCTAGTGTTAACCAAGGTTATTTGAAAAATAAAAAATCAAGCACCCAACCGATGCCTATAAAAACTGTGATTCAAAACTCAAACTACATGTTTGAAAACAATACTGACCAGAAAACACTCAGAAAGCACAACCCTTTGCCAAGGTAGGTAGCTCACATATTGTCATTGCATCTATAATCAATAGTTTCATGATAAAGTTACCAGTGAAATGATTCATGACCCTAAAAATCCACACAAAATGATTTTGATGTCATTGTTAGCTAGACAGTTATTGAGCAAAAACGATCATTGGCAGTTATCTGGATCACTACCAAAATCTAGTTGTGTGAAAATCTGATAACAAAACAAACGCCAGCAAAAGCATAACCTCCTTGGCAGAGTAAATTAGAAAAAGCAACTGCCCATTTGGCCAATTTTTAGTGAAAAATGCAACAACCAGAACTGTTTGTTTTATTAATGGCAGTTTATACGTAGAGATAAAATTCAATTCATATCTATGATTAAAAAAAAAGATCTAGGTGTCTTGGGACTTTGCACAATGAAAAGTTAAAAAAGATGTTTTATATTTATTCTGAATTTAACTGTTTGATAACTTTATTGATTAATATTTTATTAGTCATACAATTGTCATATTTCATCGCACAGTTGTATATGATTAGCACAAAACAGCGTGCCTTGAGGTTTTGACTTGTTTTAAGTGAACCTTGGGCAAGACTAGCTTGAAAAGTGCTAGTTTAGACCGTTTCTTCTGAGAGATCTGAAAATAATAAAATGTGTAAAACTCCTTTTTAATCATTCAAATACAACAGCTACAGCAAAACTGTCTTTTTTTTATGGAGAAGCCCTTTAGTTGATTCGTTATTGTCAGATTTCCCATCAGTCTGTTTTCCAGTCGTCTTGCTATTTAAACACAGTCATCTCTCACTCTAGCAGCCCTGACAGCTGAATGTGAGGAAGGTTGCAAGAAACACAAATAACAGAGAGCTGCATTTATGGTATTTGTATAATCCATGAAGTGAAAATTACACTCTATTTAGATGAAAGGCAATTAGACAATTAGAGCTAATGAGGCCAATCCTTTTCTTTCACCCCAAAGAGTCCACAGACTAATTATCAAATTAAAGAAAGCGTCTTTTCTCCCTCTGACCCCGCGCTGTCGTAAAGGGAGGGCGCTCTGGGAAAGGCAAACATTGGTGTGCTGTGTGGAGGCCGCGGCTGCAGAAACAGGCAGGCAGCGTTTAGAAAGTGATGGGTGTATTAATCACTGCTCAACTTAAGACAGCTTTACGGTCTGCATAGCAGGCCTACGCACACATGTGGGGGCCTATACAGACACTTCGCTGCTCGGTCCGTTATACATCATTGGAGGCTGTAACTGAGAGGGCCACCGGCCAAACAGGAAGCGTGGTCGAACCCACAGGAAGAGGACATGCTCAGCATGTAGCAGACCCTGCTGCTTTAACTTCCTCCTCTGGGAGGTTAGAGGTTCGAAGAAATCCACCTGACGCGCTCATATAAGCCAAGATTACGTGAATACGATCTTTGTTTGCAATAGAAAAACATAACGTGAATGGAGCAGACAGTAAGGTGTAAGTGACCTCTAGTGGTGAGGCTTTGTAGCAGTAATGATTATTTAACTTGCAATCATTGGAGTTAAATTGAATTCCCCAAATTCCCCAACTTAGCTTCCCATGGAAAGTTACTTTTGGGGAAATTAACCAGAAATTTTCCTTACACAATCCTAGTTTCAAGTCAAACTTTTATTTATGTTTATGTCCAGAGCACAGTTGGAAGAGTGCATATGCACGAGGTTTAACCACAAGTTAATCTCAAGTGGTACTTTTTTGTTCATTACAGCTATTATAGAGCCAGAGGCCCATATATATAGTCAGCTCAGTCAAGCTCCACATGCAGATGACCAAGGATCCAGTCTTCTTTTCAAAATAAAACACTCATTGGTCTCCACTATTCAATAAACTGTAATTAGATTAATTATAAATAAAACAAATAGTTTCTCTGCAGTGGAATCAGTTGAGGGCCTCTGTTATATGGAATATATTTCACTTGTCCATCAGGGCAAAAGCCCAAAGAAAACGTTAGGGGCGAGCAGAACCTTTTAAAAACATAACCTGATGGTGATTGGACAATTGTATTGTCAATCAAATTAATTACAGGCCAGCTGTTGTGCTCTGCTCTCTCTTAAATAGTAGTTCCCAATTGAAGAGTGTTGAAAACAGCAGTGGATGGGGTCACTGTTTTAAATACTACTTCAATATGTATATTCATTCATCCCGGGCAGTACAATCATCTGTGACATAAAAACATCTGTAAATACTAACCACCTTTTGCACTTTAAGTAATCAGTAGATATTCAGCAGTCCTGTGTAATACATTTACAATAGAAATATTGAGAACTAGGAATAGGACTATTTCCATTCTTGATATTTATACTCTACCTCATTTTGTACATAGCTTCAGTTATGTCGTTTTTATTTCATCTTGTATATATCTTATACATAAAGTCTTCTTACAACCTTTTGTATTAATGCTATTTTGTATATATTTCCTTTTAACTCAACTATCTATCTAGTGCACTGAAAAGGAGAAGCTCTCTAATCTCATTGTACATTCTGTATAATGACAATAAAGGCCATTCTGATTCCTGTGATCCTTTCTTTTGAACAGTCTTCAGCCAAATGCAATAGTTTAAGCTTACAGTTTAACAGATTTAGAGCTAACATCCTCATTGTCCTTGATTTAGTATTCATCTGGTTGAGCTGATGCCTTTCCAGACTCATTGAACAATGTCTGCTTTCTTTCTTAAAGCTCAGAAAGCTGATGAGACATAACTGAGGGCCTGGTTTTTCTTGTATCCCCGTAATTTGTCTGTTGCCAAATGGGCCAGCAGCTCTTAATGCTACAGAAGGTTTAGGTCCGGAGCACCTCTCCAAAAATGTTCATGGTCTGTTGATATCATCTTTCATTTAATTGGAGCTTAACTCAAACCATACATCCACACTTGTCAGCTTGTTCCTTTGCTCTTTATCCAGTTTGAATCGCAGCAGCACCTTCTGGCAAAGTGAGGCCCCATCCCTCAGATGGTCACCTACTAAATTATAGAAGACCCACAGAGACGTTGTGATAATGTTATTGAGTGTAAAGTCAGAGCTATGGAAGTCAGTTTACTAGGGGTGACACGTGTGAGTCGAACAGTCGACAAGTGGTCTGAAGGAGCCACAGCTTGTCCTGCTAAAAAGAGGAGCTACCCCATATTGTTGGGCCAATAACTCTAATGCCATTTGCCAACTTTGCACCATCATATGACTGGATGAGATTATAACAATTTGAAGTTCACAGCTTTAGGGACAAAGGTCATGGAGCCTCTTGATCATTCATTGCTAGTGACTACAATATTTCTGGACTGGGTCGAGGGATTTTCATCAAACTTTGGGTGCATATTCACTGTCTAGAGAGTCATCTGATACATTTTAGCAGCCATGGTGTAAAGGTTAAGATCCTACCTTAAATCGTCATTCTTTGCTTGTGAATACAGTTTTGTTAAAATGATCATGCAACTTTTCACAAATTTCAACTGTGACAAAATAATACACTTATTCACATCGGAGGGTCAAAGTGTTATAGCATCGATTTCATGGAGCCTTTTGGTCATCCTTTGCTTTTAATAGCAACTTTCTGAGCGTAGCATCTCAAGAATATTTGAGCAATTCTCCCGAAGCTTTGTTCAAGCTTTTTTTAAGAAAGAAGAACTCCTTGAGATTAATGATCTTGATTACAAGTGTGTTCTGGCCGAGACAAGAAGTAGAACATTTACCAAGATAAACAGTACAAATCAATCCATTAAAAACAATCATCAGTTAAGCATCTAAAACAGAAAACTTCTTCCTCCAATATCTCTAGTCTGCTCTTTAATTGACTTAAAGAGACACCAGTTCTCCAAGGCCCAACTTTCTGCAGTAGATTCCAGTTTTTGGGAGCTGTGTGACTAAAGAACTTCTTATGCCTATTTCAAGATGATCACTTAAATATAATCACTCAAATACAAGGAAGCAGGCTAATTATTCTCTTTTAAAAAGGATGTGCCAATAACTCTGTACATGGATGGTCAAAGAGAGCCACCCAACTCAATCATACAAAGTACAGTGATGTGTCACAACGTAAGAGGGATCATTCATGAGTTTTTTAAATGGGGATACTTGAGGCCCATGGCAATAGTAGATGTATTTGCCAATAAAGCAACCACCTAACCCTCCTCCTGAGGGGAGATATATAGGTGTGGATGCACTCAGTGGTGTCACCAAGAGCTGTGAAATGACCCAACTTTTAGAGTAAAACTACACAAAAAACTACATTGGCTCAACTAGATGCTACAGGAAGACTCTTAACAGCATCTCAAACGTTTCCTGTGTTTGGATTTTGCACTACAATGTATGAGCTATGTATCCTTTCACCAGTAATGCACTCTCATTAGCTGTTCAGGTTGTCTGCTAATAAAACTATACAAGACTGGCCTCTCTGACTTGACAACAAACTCAAGAAATTTGGGTGATCAAAGGTCAATTGATGCACTGCTGCATTTTCCTTCTGGCAACTTTCCCAAACTCCAATTCAAATGAAGTTAACATACTATATAAAAGATAACGTGTTCTTCCACCTTTATTCAGTTGTTTACACTACAAAGACAAGATATTCAAAGATAAGATGTTTGTTCCAACCATTTTACAAACATTATCTTGATTTTAATTTGATACCTGCAACATGTTCCAAAAAAGCTGGAATAGGGGCAAAAAAATACTTGAAAAGTTGAAGAATACTCAGAAAATTCTGCTACAGCAGTCTGCAGGTGAACATGTTAATTGGAAACTAGTGTGGGTCATGACCAGTGTTGTGTGTAACGGGCTACAGTAATGTAACTACTTTTTCAGGTAAAATGTAAAGTAACGCACTACTACAGAAAATTTGGTAATGAAACGTAGTTCCTTTTTTAATATGGAGCGACATTACTTTACCCACGGACAGATCTGACGCTGAAGCTGCCTTCTCAGCTGCTCACATATAAGTGTCTAAGGGCTGCAAATTTTGTGAGTCACGGCTGGGAGTCTCTGATTTTTGGGCTTGTTTCTAAACGTGCAGTTGCTTCCTGGGGCCTTTTCTGTCGATGTGAATCCCCCTGATTATCTTCCAGCTCCTAACACAAAGCAAAACACGACTGCGGTAGGCAGTTTGTCCACTTCCTTGTTTCCTTGTTATCGTGCACGCCCCCACACACTCACGCGTATGGCTCATGCTCCGGAGCCAAAGTTGCCAGGTCTGCTTATTATAAGCAACGTTCTTTTCTTGAATAGATGCTTGGCACTGTGATATTGAAATGTAATTTAGACGAAAATTAACACACTTTATGTAGATTTCTCTTTTTAAAAAGTAGTATATCACATTAGGAAAGGAAATAGCTGGAGGTTGCTTATTTTGGGCTTGTTTTTATTGGCTAGGTTGCTTATTTCAGAAGCAAAATGTGGAAACACTGGGCAGGAGCTCTCATTCTACAGGGTATGTGACATTTTGTAAAATAAAGAGCACAAAAGAAATAACTGTAATGTTCTCTGTAGTAGTACATTTTGTAGACCTTCACATTTAGGAACAGATATGAGGTTCTGTCCAAGATCGAGCAATGTAAAAGTAACGTAAAAGTAACAAGTAACGTGAAAAGTTACCTTTCAGAGAGGGTAACTAAGTAAAGCAATGAGTTACTTTTTTCAGAAGTAACGAGTAACGAGCAAACACTACTTTTTAAAAGTAACTTCCCCAACACCGGTCATGACTGAATATAAAAAGAAGCATCCTAGAAAGGTTCAGTCATTCACAAAAAAATGATGGGGTGAGGTTAACACTATGTAGACAACTGTGTGAGCAAAAAGTTCTGCAGTTATTTTTATTGCAGTTATCCCAAATTCATTGGAATTGGGGTTTGTATCTTGTGAATGCATAAAAGTGCCATGTTTGGTTTTTACTCTTTTTGTTTGCAAATGAGTTAAGGATCAATGTGCGAAAAGATGCTGCACATCAAGCTATGACACAGGTAGTCAGAGTGCTAAATCTGATCCCATTTGACTGTTTACCATTCAATTTTACAGGCCTGCTTTGTCACCTTGGTGAGTTTAAAACACCATAAATGTCACAATTAACTCACACTTATTGACATTTATTGCTCAGATTGTCACACGTATATCACATTTCTCCCTCGACAGCTGACTAGCATCACTTTAACTCGATCTTCTCCTTCATTTTCCCAGCCTCCAGTGCTTTCTTCATCAAACACAGAGCCACGTCTTCCTCTGTCACCCATTTCACACCTTGAAACAGCGCACAGGTCAGGGTTCAAAGGTTAAAGAGAAGTTCTTTTCACACTCCCACGCCTGCCTGGGCTTCACAGAGCCGCTCCTACAGGTGCAGGCCGTCTCTGAAACAACTTAACGGCCTTCTGCCTCCGAGGAGAGACCTCTGCCAGAGAAAAAATACGCTCCTAATTGTTCCCTGCCCCGTGCCATTGACCGGCCCAAACACTGCTTGTTATTGCGTCTTTGCAGAGTATTTTTCCAGTCACAGCGGCTGACAGAGGGGTTGGTGGGAGTTCACAGTTGCACCCCTCGTCCCCCCGGCTATGACAGTAACTCCTCCTGTCACCTGCTTTCATATGGCAGGGCTGTTGGCGTTCGGTGAGAGACTCCAGCTGACACCTCTGACACGACTGGACGTAATGAGGACTGATGGGAGCCTGTCAGCGGAGTGACACGTTAAGCGGCTTTGTCATAGATCAGCCGGTGAGTTTTATGCAAAAGCGGGTCTTGCGTTCACTCGAGATGACCTTCCCCAAGTTCAGTGGCAGCGTTTCGGATGCAGAGCCGGGTCGGTTTTCATTTTCAACTCCAGGGTGCCGGTATTGCGAAGCAAGGACACAAAGGCATTCATGAACGTATGCAAAGTTACAAAAACACAATTGCCCCATCACGCACACACACATACTCTAAATTTCACCCAAAAGAAGTTCAACTTTCGAAGACTGCATATGATTTTTAAGTTCTAAGAAGTCAGCATAGTTTGAATTCAGAGCTCTAGCTTCTTTGCACATTCCTCTTGTGAATAAAAAGACTTGAAGATGCAGAGCGAGTTTGCTAAGGTAAGAGAAAAGGGAATTATTTTGCATTAGATAAAGATTCAAGCAAAAGCTTTGTGGCCTTGTTAAAGCTGTGGGAGTTGAGGAACCAACACGAGGAAAAGAAAGTCGATGAAGCTGCATTAATCCCTGTGGTCATTGTGGGTATTTTGAATTGACTTGCATTGAAAATATTAAACCAGTAATTTAATATATTTAGCTGCTGTTCAGTCAAGAACCCTTGGATTAGTGCATTTTGAGAGGCAGCAGAGTCATGAAGCTCTGCAGTTACTAGAGTGGAAATCATTCAAATGGAGTCTACGCCATATTTTTAGAGTTTTTCCTGCAATCAAATCTGGAGGTGTGTATCACACTGTCTGAACTTTCTGACTTTTCAGTTTGATCTGGACCAAAATAATGGCTGTTAAACCTCCACTGTACCATGCTCCAGACCAAACAGCCAAACTTGGTCAAAGGTAAAGAAGTGGTCTCAGTCCTGAGCAAACATTACCATTACCAAGCGTTATTTTGTAAGGTCCTGACCTTGGTATCAAAAACAGGAAGCTACCACATGCTAATCCAGTCATAGGCATGTATTGTAACTATTTCTGAAATAAAATGAGCCCCCAATGCTTATGGAGAGATTGATTGAAATATGGTCTGTTGATTTCATACAGGCCAACTTGAAGAGATTCATAAGACCACCGAGACTTTATACTTGTTTTCAGAGAGAATGAAAGAGTGGACAGACACTTACAAAAAAAGTTGTTGAGGTAGTTCCAACAAAATACCTGTAACATTGTTATGGTGGCAGCAGCATGGATCTTCTCATTCATCTTGTACATAAATAGACATCTTACACACTCATTTTCAAGGTGTTACTGTCAGATATCCGCCCACTAACACATCGTCCAAAGTAAAGTATAGAGACGCACAGTCGAGACTTAGATATAGACTAAGAGTTAGAAGACCTTTTGAGTCCCCGGGGGGCAATTTTGTTTGCAGCATGTAAAAAAACACATACATCGAGATACCATGACACACATTGATTGCACAGACCTATAAAACATTAAATTCCCTTACCCCCCCATCCCTAATCCCTCATCTGTGTGGCTGATGATGATATGATGTAGATCTGTCATTAAAAGTCAGTTAATCTACTTGTAAAATTACAAAATGAAACCAAAATCAACCAAATCAAATGTATACAAAGTCACAAAAATTCAAACAATGGTGCAAACCCCTAGTAGGTAGGTTGGTAGGATTTTATTCAGTCATCATACATTGTACAATATTTGTCACAACATAGATATTTAAAACAAACCATAATTCTTATATTAGGTAGTGACTGAAAAGGCATAGGCAGTAGCCAAATGCTTATCTGAGCCTAAACCACATATTTAACAAAATTAAACTAGCTAGTCAGGACTTTTAGGTGTAAAAACACACACAGTAAAAGCAGGGGCCATTTTTTTGCATTTCTTGCATTTTGTGGTACAAAACAAACAACTTACATCAATTTAAATGCTGCATTCTGTAGGCTGCTCGTGGGTTGCAACCGTGCTGTTCACCATGCAGGTGGTCTGGGGTTGAATCTGATCTGAGGCCCATATGCCACAAGTCATTCCTTACTCCCCATCCCTAAAGGTGCGTTCACACCGGACGCTACTTGTACTACCTCGGCGATCACTCTCCATTCAAAGTCAATGTACAGCCGCGATGGGGCAGGGCTAACCCTCCCACGATGCGACAGCCGGCGACAAGACGACCGCTTCACTCGTCGCGCTATGTCAAAGTTAAAAAAAAGTTGATCTATTCAGGCGATGTCGTGTGTGGCTGTGCAGCATCAGCCAATCAGCGGTGTGTGTACGTGTGACGGTGCCGTTATTCATCCGGACTACAGGGCGGATGACTTCCTTCTAGGCGGAACTAATGTTAGTGAGGACATTTGCAGATGGACCGCGGTAAACTCACAGAGGATGCTGCTGCATCATCAGCTGCAGAGTTTTGTGTCTGATAAGTGAGTGAAAAGGACACAGCTGGAATAATATCCGCTTATACATCCTATCATGTGATATATGATATGATCGCGGTAAAACTCGAGCGGACGTGACGTGACCGAGCGACGGCCGACGCCAACGGCGACCAAACAGGTATTTATAGACGTGCGATGCTACATCAGCGGGCAACGCGACTTTGGTAGCTGGGTCGCTTGCGGTGTGAACGCACCTTAAGTCTATCTATTTCTCTCCTCTACCAATAAAGGCCAAAATAAGTGAATAATGTGCCATTAATACTGCTCCTGATTCATGATTTAAAAAATTGGGTCCAGAAACCCCAATTTCAAAATGGGGAAATGTTGCCAAAGTTCTTTGATGAAACATCATAAAACATCATCTATTTATCTTGTTAACGATTAAATTGACAATTGGATATGGAAAAGTTGAACAAACTGTTCACTCATGATAATGTGGGCCACCCAACTCTAGACACGCCCCTTTCTAAAAACCACTGTAGATTTGTCTAATGTCTTATAATTAGGTTTCAGTTTTGAATCATTTAGAGCATATTTTTAGATATTTATCAAATGCAGATGTTCACTTTTTAAGCACTGGCCTCCTTAGTTAAATGCCGTCACCTCACATCATAAATCCATTTCAAACTGGAAATGAGGGGCTCCATGCTGAAGCAGTCGTATATTCCTGTCAGGACTAACATGATGTTATTTGCTCATTTGTCTAAACTGTTGGACTAATATGTGTGACTGAGCTTTTATTCCTCCCCAGTGGTCCATGAATCACAAGCGGCTCTTTGTGGCCCACTGAAATCATTTGTTTCCTTTTGTTTACCCGCTTAAGTCACTCAAAGCTTGATTCATAGTGAGACAAATCTACATTAAGCATTCGTCATGTAGTCAGTCTGAATAAATTCTGGGCAGTAAATTGCAATTTAAACTGATTAGTCAAAGAAAAAAACAGAGCGAAACTCGATGACTTTGGTGGAGACCGGAGTCCCACGATGGTGTTTCACGTCAGCTGTGCTGCAGATAATCGTCTGTGTAGACTGAACACAAAGATCCAGCCAGTTTCACTTTATAAAAATGTTGTTAGAGAACTCTGATTTACTGACCTTTATATTTAAAATTTGACTTCCATTCAGAAGCTAAATTCTGTTTTAACTGCTCCACTGTGCCCATTTCAGCAAAATGAATGTCCCCAACACTGTGGAGGCTAATGAAACTAAAATGACCTGCTACTCATAAAACAAAATGACAATTACTTATTCAATGACTCTGACATCACTATTATTATTTATGTCAGAAAGCTTGCTAATTGCTACTTCTACTATTTTTTAAACTGGACAGTAAGTGTCTTTTTGTCAGAATCACATCACAACTTTTACAGCCTCCTAATCCCAAAGATTAGTGCATAGACTTCTTTGTTGTTTCTGCTGACTGCCTCTCTGATGTCCTAGATGTACATGGCATAACTGTTCTTTTAGAGGTACAGAGTGTAAGGTACTAAAATGAACCAATATTAAGAGGTACATGCTTGTACCCTGCTAGGGTGCAGCTGTGGCAACAAAGCCTTTTGTACCTTTAAGGTCCAATCTTTTAAAAAACCTGAACTATTCCTTTAAGGAATATATTTGATCCTAAGTTGCTCCCACTGCTGCCCCTGAGGTGTAAAAATATACATGAAAGTGTGCCATTGTAAGCTATAATCACTGTAGCAGGGCAATAAAGGCACAAAACCAACAGTATTTACACTTACGAAACTTTTTTTGGGACAGAAATACACATGAAGTCCTTTTTTTCAATCAACAGAATTTGTCACTGTTCTGAGCAGTTTTGTGAGTCAATGTGTGATCGACACAAACCCTGAAAACTGTTGCAGTGTATAGCAGGAGTGGGAAAACAATTGTTCCTGACTGATTCTCCTCTAACCCCGTAATGAAGCCCATGTGTACGAGCACCCTTTCAACAAGCTGCAAATCTGTGCCCGGCCCACTCCCCACTTGATTAAAGCAACAGCCACTCACCTGCTCCTCATTAGTCCAGAGCGGGGCCAGAGCTGGCCAAATAAGTTAGCACCTGTATGTTCCAATTCCACATGCCTTCTACATGTATGTAATATTTGTGTGTATTAAGATGACAGGGGGATAAATGATGGGATGGATTTAGTCGCTGTGATGTTGCTGCTGTGTGCTGTGAGGGAGACGGAGGAGGAGGGGGCACGGATGTGAGGGGGGCTAAAAAGCACCGGGTGGAGAAATAGCAGGGACGTGTTCTGTGTTTTTCAGGCTTTGGAGATAGATGAGGGGACTGGACTTGGAAACACTCATTAGCCTTAATCAGGGTCCCTAAAGGGGAGCAGATGGTGGCAGAGAGGGAAAGAAAATATAAATGTACATGTGCAAATGCAAAAACATGTTCAAAATGACCCACAGATAAAGAATGTAGTGTTAAACAGTGGTACCACAATCATTCAGAAGTATACTTGTGAACAAGAGGAGGTGATTTAAAGCCCATGAGGCCCCTCATAGATAAACTCACACTTTTTACCCTTAGGTCCCAAAATGTCCCCTCTAAAAGTTCAATGAAAAATGTGATGCATAAATATTATCAATCACTTACAACACATCAAAAATTCAAACCAGATTAAAGATATTTAGTCATGCCATGGAATATTTGGAATGAGGTTATCATGGCCTTTCTTACATCCGTAATTGGGAACATTGATTTTTGTATACGCTTAGGTGCAAAAACAGTTCCTCTCATAGAATTGTACTTAAAAAAAAAATCAGAAAAAAAAAAAATATATATATATATATATATATATATATATATATATATATATATATATATATATATATATATATATATATATATATATATATATATATATATATGTATGTATATATATATAAATATATATATATGTATATATATATATATATATATATATATATATATATATATATATATATATATATATATATATATATATATATATATATATGGGAGAGTGGGGTAAGATGAGCCATATACTTTTTTACTTTTAATTTTACTTTTGTTGTCACTGAGGCAAGGAAAAATGCAACAGAGGGGTAAGTTAAGCCAAGTCTGTGGGTAAATTGACCATGTGACTTCATAACTTCAAATCTGAGAATTATTAAAAGATAATGTATTGTTTTCAAAACAGTCCGTTCACAAGAGATTGTTTACTTAACAAATAGTCAAATTTATTTTCTTAAACCTAACTTAAACAACCCAGAAAAAAATCAGTAATTTCAAAATTTTAGACACATTTTGCAGCTTTTTGGGAAAATTAGAAACTCATATGAAATGAAATGAGAGCCAGCCAAGCTTTGAACAACAAACAAAAGCCAAACCAGTTCTAGGCAGAAAGAAAACTAATATTCCTTCTGGTAAAGTTACTTATATGCTTTGAAGTCTTACAAGTTCAGACTTGCTAAAACAAGCAAGGTCAAACTCCCTCTTCTTCATTTACCTTTGCAGGTTTAAAATAAAAGTGTAAAAAAGTTATATATGTATATAATGTTCACCAAAACAGATATAGTCCACAACTTCAAATTTAACCATTGATAATGCATTTTTCCTTATTTTCTTTAATACCCTCTCTGTTTTGAGATAATCTCATTTGTTTCAATGTGAAAAACAAAGTCAACTCATTTTGATTCAGATATATTTTTTGAGCGAGTAGAGTTTGTCAGATAAAGTACACTCTTTACCATTAGGTTCCCATAGTAACTCAAATTAAAGTTTTATAAAACTGTGATACAGAAATATATTGTTCACTTCAATTGTGTCAGTCTTTTTGACGTCTTCTTTTCATTGGATGCCCTTTTTGTTATGAGGAGCCCTGATTTTTCCAATGAGACAAAACACAAAATATAACATTTTCCAAAAAGTTAGGTGCAAAGTGAAATAGCTGGGATGATGTCGATAACTGATATCAATATGAAATACTATTTTTGGAGCAGTGAGACTTTATTAAATACGATGTTTACCCTAAGGTCCAGTAAGTCCTTATCCTAAATTTTGGGATATATTCATATGTTTTAGACTTATATTTCAATAAGGCCATAAATCAATATTTCTTGTGTTTTGGATTTTTCTCCTAGTTTGCACTAACTATTCCTTTAATATAATTATTGTGATATTTTCCATGATAATCCTGAGGTGAAAATTAAACATCTTGGTGTTGTGCTACGTATGCATTGTTGTGGCATTGAGTGAATGAACCATTCTGTCTCATATTATTGGTATGTAAACAACACATTTCATATCTGCTCTGGATTTATGTAGAACTAAATGTGCCCAGACGTGCTGGTCATTACAGAGCAGCCCTAAAGGGCACTGTGTGGGATGGGATCATCAGAGCGCTGTTGTTTCTGTCTGCCTCCTGCTAACCATGCAACGACTCCTCTGACCTCTGCCTGCTCTGAATGGAAGCATATTAACACTCCAGGCTCTCAGCAACATTTAACCAATTTGGTAAATTATCTGTGAGGCCACTTTTATAGCGCTTTCTTATTATTCAGACGAAGGGGGGTGGAGTGGGAAGAGGGAGAGATAGGGCGACTTGATGAAGGGATATGGGCATGGAGAGCCGGCACCCATTTACATACATTATCAGGCCTGGGCTTTTCCCAGAGTCCTTTAGAGGAAGCACCTGTTAGCCTCTCACAATCTTTCCCCCCTCTGTACCCCTCTCTCTCTGCTCTTTCATCCCTCCATTTCTGCTGCTCCTCGGCTCCGACCCCCTAGAATCACCCCGAGAGCAGGTGTTCCACGTCAAACAGCCAGAGAAGAAACAGACCAGGAGGGCAAATTGGGCCCATGTAGGGAAAAGAGGGAGATTTACAGTAGGGCTGGGAAATATATCATATATTCAGGACATATCTTTAATTTCAAAAATAAGTTATGGGGCCTGTTATAACGGCATGAGGCCGACTAAAATGTGTGGTTTATAGTGTCTGTCTGCATTTTTCAATCCAGTTTGCCACAATCCCCGAACAAAGCTCAGCAAAGAGAGCAAAGAGGGTGAGAAATGTACCTTAATTTTAGCTTCCAATCTAATGGTGAAACTGTATTTTGCATTCAAACAAATTTGGCTCTCAAGCTCCTCTCTACTTCGTACGTAGCAACTGCTGAACTCTACAGTAGTCAGTATCTGCCTGGAAGCTATGTCTTCTCTCTTTTGCCGACGAGGATTCCTTCACCTGCGGTGTGTCATAAGTATGATCTTGCATTATAAACAAAAGTTCAGTGTACTATGTTCTTCTGATTTTTATTTTTATTTGTAATTTTTTTGTATATCTTTCTCTCTTTTCTGCCTTATTTGTTTTACCTTTTTCATTTTATGAATGGATTTGTATATGTGTGTGTATTGATATATGTATGTAAATGTGTAATTACACATTTACATCTCAGTAATTACATAAAAGTCTCAATTTTAGATATATGCCTTTTCGAAATACACACTTTAAGATGAGTTTTATAGCATCAATATAGGTTATCTATAAATGCTATTCCTTAGCTTTGTGGTTGGGTCGGACAGGGCTGGACTGGCCTGGATACTCAACTTCAAGAACAAGACAATTAGAACTGGGGCGTCGGTGGTGCAGTTGGATAGTGCGCTTGGTCAGTGATCGGGAGGTTGCAGGTTCAAGCCCAGCTCCGGGCGACACATGGCGATGTGTCCTTGGGCAAGAAACTTAACCCCAAGTTGCTCCCACTGCTGCGTCAGTGGTGTGTAAATGGGAATGTGTTAGAGATACCGATGGACAACTAACATAGAAACTAAGAACCATCAGTAAGTGAATATGTGAGCGAATGAGTGTGAATGGGTAGGTGTGACCTGCGGTGTAAAGCAGCTTTGAGTAGTCAAAGACTAGAAAAGCGCTCTATAAGCTCAAGTCCATTTACCATTTAAAACTAGAGCAAATTTATATTATTCGGACACGTCTTAGAGCACCGGGCTGTAAGTGGCGATATATAGCCGGCTACAAAACTACGATACTAAGTTTTCCAAAAATTGCTTGTTGTCACACATCAAAAACCACGGAACATCAAAGAGTTCCGAGGAAGGTCCGAGCTGCATTTATCACAACAAACACACGTTTTGGTGCATTCCAGTGTTAGTCAGAAGTAGAAATTTCCGGGTTCCGAGTAGGAAACTGCAACTGGAATGTCCCTGAAGTCGGAATTTCCTACTGGGAACTCGGTGAAACCTCGCCACCACCGAGTTGACAATGGAAGATGGATGCCCCCAGTGTGAACAGTTATTTAGCTCCTGTAGTAATCAATTTATTTGCACTTCTGACTGGGGTGTGTCGCTCTAGATCAGCTGTATACATAGTATTGTTAGACTTATATTTATAAAAATGCTGCCATAGTGATAATCACATTCTTCATGTGATATTTGTGAACAACAACACAGGGCGAGCTAACAACAGCTAACAATAGCCTGGTAGATTGGCATGTTTTTTTCCGACTTCAACTGGAACGCCGATAAGTCAGAGATGACGTCACTCCCAGTTCCGAGGTTACTGGAATGCAGCATTACGACAGCCACTGCCCGTGCTCATGGGTAGCAGAGTCTTAGTGCCGCCGGTAAGAGATTCTCCTCATAGCACCTTGAATGTTGATATCCATTTGTTACTTATTCACACTTTCAGCTTACTGCCATTCAACTTAAAGTGCACTGAGATGTAGAATCTAGCTCTCATTGCCCAGCCCTTATTTGCAGTAGAGCTTTGAAGAGCCCCTCCGGCGAAGGGTTACACTGAACCCCGGCCCAGTCCAGGTGTTTGATACCATCACTTCTTATTTACCTCGTGCGGACATACAGTTGTTCCTCAGGCCTCGACTCAAAACAAATTGCCGGAGTGGAGGGTTTGTAAAAGAGATGTCTGTTCTGTCGGCGGAGGGGTTAAAGTTAATTTGATCGGGCATGTGTACTCTGGGCGAGGAGCGGGGAACATCTGCATTCAGTGGCATGGCCCCATTTGTTGCAATTTTGGGTCTCATTTCCATTTGCAAGAGAGATAACTGCTCGCATATGGAAGCAATAGATAGAAGAGGTCAGTGCAATTCCTTTCACTGGGGGGACGAGGCGAGGAGGGAAAAGAAACTCATGAAGTAATCTCAGTTGGCATAGGAAGAAACAAAAATGAGGTGGTTTGGGGAAAGGAATTTCTTTCAATGCAGTGATTCCTTGATTCGTTTACCAGCTGGTAAGAACCACACACCCACTCCAATCACCCCCATTATCACTGATTGGATCTGGTGACTTGATGTTAGAGAGCTACGTGCCCACACTCTCACCAGGAGTCACATTTCTAATGGCAAACTGATAATACTGGAGGAAATATACATCCTAATTATCAACAGGTTTAAAAGGGGAGTTTGGGTATTTAGATCATTTTGTTTCAAGTAGAGAAGTGAGTACCGTAATGTCCAGGATATAAGTTTTGGCAGTGTGTAAGCTGCAGCTACTTTTAGGAATCCAATGAAAGAAACCATTTCCCCCCTGCAACCATTTCATTTTGTCCAGCAAAGACCACAACCTGCAGTTTCTGAGTAACCATGCTTCTCCTATTCTACCACTCAGTTTGCAGAATTATCTTGTCGTTTTCTTACCTGTTTTACAGTAAAGAGCTGCTGAGACAGGTTTTTTCAGTTTGTCTCTGTCTTTATAAACGGATCTTTATGTATAAGTTGGCATCATGAGTGCTCTTGTATACATACAAACCTAATTGTGTAATTGGTGGGCTGGGATGGTACCATTCATGAGTGAAGCAAGGGTGAGGAAGCAGTCTTCTTAGAGTGTTGTCTTCCTGGGACACTTGGTCCTAAATTTTGAAATGACACCAAATAACACTGCCACTCTGCTTATTAGAGCACCAGCTTCAAGTTGCAGGAGATTTTGGCTCAGATTTGATGTTAGCATCTGCAAAATATGGAAGAAAAAGTTCCTGAAAATTCAAAATCCCAAATAACATAATGATACAAGATTTCATTGATTTTAAATCAATTAGGTCTAAAAAAACCCTAAAAGTCTCAAACTTGATTTTGAATAACATGCAGCAATCCTCATCTTAATAAGGCATCTTGGCACATCAGGTGTGTGCCTCCCAGCAGTGCAATTCTTCTGCGAGGACTTTGAACATTTTCCTCTTGCTTGTGTGTTTTTTTCAGGACACTATGTATGTGTATATTTATTATATGAATTTTTATATGTGTATCTATGAAATGAAAAGTATAGCTTCAGCCTGCTCCAATGCAAAGTGTCTTAAGATAACACTTGTTATCAATCAATCAATCAATCAATCAGTCAATTAATCTTTATTTGTATAGCCCCAATTCATAACAGGTGTTACCTCAAGACGCTTTACAATAGAGCATATAACTCTTCATATTATCGATACGCATATATGCATATATATACAAATATATTTATCCAGCACCAAACATGAATCCATATAGTCAGTCATGAATCCCCCTATCATGGTGGCAAGAAAAAACCTTCTGTTAAGCAGCAAGAAATCTTGAATGTGGATCCCAGTCTCATGATGAATAGCAAATCCCCACGATTCTGTGTTGGGTATGTGAGCAAAGGAAGGGAGGTAAGAGGAGACAAGTAGACTAAAGTAAGAACTAAAGTTAGGGACAGATCCATGAACCACCTGTCATCATCATATTTGTTTCTGCTGAAAACAAATGTATTAGAGGTTAGCCTCTTGAGATGCAACATCTCGTTTTCAGGAGGGTCCTTATGTCTGTATAATTGTGTAGACAGTTTTTTTATGGAAGTATAATCAATGATAGTCTAAATGAACGCAAGAATTTTTGGTAGTGTTATTAACTGGTGCTTTACAGATAAAGATTGGCTGATTTATTATCTTGTAGCTCTAAATTGCACTTGCATAGGTGTGGCTGTGTAAATAGTTTTCTGTCCTCTATGTGGCCCAGTGATTGGCTTGGAACTGGTTTAGGGTGTACCCGCCTCTTGCCAAATGTCAGCTTGGATAGGTTCCAGCGCCTGATGACCCTGAAAGAGATTAACAGTTTGGATAATTGATGGATGGATAGATAAATGGATCAGGGCCTATTCTTGGCCTTAATCAATGGAAACCTCAGAGGTTAGGCTTGACTTGTTTTAGTTTCAACAACAGGGTCCCCAGGATAAAAAGTTGGCAGCCACTGCTTTAGTTGTAGACAAAATCTTCATGTGCACTCGCATGTAAGCCATATCAGCAGACAAAAGGCTGCTCTTATAATTCTCTGAGATTAAGAAATATCAAAAGCAGCTCCAACAAGACAAAATCTCTCAGTTGTTCTCTAAAGACTCTGTTTTTCACTCTGACCCTCAAAAACCTGCTGAAATAACAACAAACTGCAGGCACAAAGTCCAGACATCATTATGCTGCAGACAATCACTTCACAACATGCCGCACAATAATCAAAATGTGGTCCAGTCTGGTATGTAGATGATTCATTTTTCTCTTTTATACTCTTCAGTCAAACTCAAAACGCTGTGAGATTCTTCTAATAAGGCGAGATAAACCCCGAGCTTACAACTGACAGAGTCACCAGAGAGCAATTACACTTCAGTCTGATAGTTATAGGACCAGAGGATTGACTTTTTTCTGCCATAATGCCCAGACTTTGGAGACTAATCTAATTGAGTGTCTTTGTGTGTATGTGTGAGTATTTATGATTAAAAAGTGTTGGTGTTAAATCTGGAGGAGCTTTCAGGATACAGCGAGTGTTTGATGCAGATCAGTGTCGTGCTGCTCTCCCTGATTAATTATGTCTGCAGCGTCTGATCGCTGCGCTCGAGAGGGGTCGGCTCACACAAAGACAAAAGCCCCCTGAACTTTTAAAGTGCTCTTTGAACTGAAATGGCCTTTCTTTTAGATCTGGGTTTATCTGGTGGAGATTTCTGAGCTTCAAATAAGATGATTTTTTGTTAGAGAATGAAAGAAAAAGAGTGAAGAAAACAGAATAAGTTTGTCAAGTTTTAAAATGAAAGCATTATATATTTTTTGAATCCCTTGAAAGATGAGCGTTTTTGTCCTTCTAGGCATCTACATCCAGTTCTTTTACAGTCTGTAGCATTTACTCAATGAAGGGTCTTCCTGCTTTCACATGGATGCATAATGAGGACACAACTACTCCTTTGAGTGTCTTATTACCTCCGCCAAGGAGGTTATGTTTTCGGTACAGTTTGTTTGTCCGTCCGTCCGTCTGTGAACAAAATAACTCAAAAAGTTAAGGATGGATTTTGATGAAATTTTCAGGAAATGTTCAGCATGGGAAAAGGAAGAACTGATTCGATTTTGGTGTTGATCCGGATCAGCGTCTGGCCGCCATGACGAAAAATGTGATTTTTGCGAGTAACTACTGAACTAGAATAGATATCATTATGAATCCAGTTGCTAATGTTATGTTTTCATGGTCAAGGAATCTAAATATTTACATTAAATAAAGGTAGGACTAATATTTACGGTGAAAATCACAATATGGGTGAGGACTGTGGCGCTGGCGGAGGTATGCACTCCCCGAGTGCTTTTCTAGTTTAACATATAAAATAATTGTTGGTCGTTTAGCGGACAAATCGTAAGTAGCCTAGACTTTAGGAAAAAAGAAAAACATTACTTTTTACCATTAGTAAATGTCATGATTGGGTATGAAAGGAGTGTCTCCAAAAGGCTCAGTCATTTACAGGCAAGGATGAGGTGAGGTTAAACTTTGTGAACAGTTTTAGAACTTTTCTCCATGTAGAGCTATAAGGTATAAAGGGATTTCATCATCTACAGTTAATAATACCACTAACAGATTCAGAGAATCCAAAGAAATCTCTGCAACCAAGTGGCAGGTCAAAAACCACATTGAATGCCTGTGACCGTTGATCCCTCGGGCAGCACAGCATTAACAACCAGGATAATTCTGAAAGGGAAATCAGCACGTGTGCTCAGGAACACTTCAGAAAACTTAACACAGCTCACCTCTACATTGACAAGGTCAAGGTCAAACTCTACTAGACCTTGACCATGCATCAAAGTTGCAAACCAACATTGAATGCCATGACCTTTGATCTCTCAGGCAGCACTGCATTAAATACAGATATCATTATTTAAAGGACGTCACCATGTGGGCTCAGTTAACACAGTTCATCTCTGCATCTACATCTACACAAAGACAAAGCCAAATATCAACAACACCCAGAAACATTGCCGGCTTCTCTGGGCCTAAGCTCATCTTAGATGTCAGACTGTTTTTGGATATCATGGACGTGGTGTCCTCCAAGCTAAAGAGGAAGAGGGCCATCCAAACTGTTATCAGAGCAAAGGTCAAAAGACAGCATCTGTGGTGATATTGGGGGTGTTAGTGCCCATGGCATGGGTAACTTGCACATCTGTCAAGGCACCTTTAATGCTGAAAGGTAACATACAGGTTTTAAAGTGCCATCCTGCCATCCAAGGGACGTCCCTGTTAATTTAAGCAAGACAAGGAAGACACATTCTGCACATGTTAAAACAGCGTGGCGTCCTTGTAAAAGGGTGCAGGTACTGGACTGTCCTCCCTGCAGTCCAGACCTGTTACTAGCATTACAACTGAAGTCATATATCAAGCAAAATTGTGAAAGAATTCTACCAAAAAAGCCTCAACAATTTGTGTTCTTGATTCAAAGCACTTAAACACAGTGTTGTTTAAAAGAAAGACGATGTAACATTGTGGTACACATGCCCCTGTCCCAGCTTCTTTTGAACATGTTGTAGGCATCAAATCCAAAATGAGTAAAGCTTTTTAGAAAAAAAAAACAATGAAGTTATCAGTTTGATTGTTATCTGATCTTTATTTAACCGAGTATAGGTCTGAACGGATTTGCACGTAATTGCATTCTGTTTCTATTTACGTTTTACGCAATGTCCCAGCTTTATTGGAATCTTAGTAAATGGCACCATGCTGTACAACTTATTCATAAATGTATCTTTTTCCACTAGTGATCTGCGGACTATGATATGGTTTGATCCTGCCTTCATAACATCTGCTCTGGGTGTGCAGTCTGTGTTGTGACTCGGCCTTCCCTCACCTCTGCAGTCCCCCCTGAAGCCCTCATTTCCTGTCAGGAGAAGTCGGAATTGGATGAAGGGCACGGCCAGGGGCCTCTTGGGGCCAGGATTAGGGTCTTTTGGAGCACAGAGAGCCAGCCTGGACACATCCCCATCCATCAAAAATCAAACCGATTCATGGACTCGTTCAATCCTGACACATGAAGGAATAACACTGGCCTGTGCTTTTTATTTTTCCTGAGTGAGGATGTGGCTTGAGTCACCATGATGGTTTCAACTGTACGAACACTTTCACCAAAAAGAGTGGAACAATGGCGCTCCTCCAAGGTGGCGCGGCTTAATTTGAACCTGAGGGTCCGGCCGACAGAGAGCCGACTGTGTGTGCGGAGGGAGAGCTCATTAAGAGCTGCCGTGTGTGTTTAACAGATACCAAGGGCTCTCTTTTCTCCAATAACAACTCATTAATGAAGGTTTGTGTGTGTAAGGGAATTAGAGCAGCTGTAGTCATGAATCATGGGACACATCAGTCTTGTGTTATTGATCAGATCCCAAACAGTCGGGTGACAGAGATAAACACAGCGGCAATGTGAGAGGCAGGAAGAACAACAGCTGTTTATAGACGACCATCTTTCCACATGCCTGCATAAATGACTGTTTAACAACTCTGATGATTGACTCCACAACCAATAACCAGATCATACTGAATGGCTTCATAACGCATCTGGTAGGACCTCTGATTTAGCCGAATCAGGCTGATGTGATGACATATTTTCAGCTATTCAAGATGTTTTCAAGTCAAAGTTAGACTTCAGTGACCCAGCTTAGTAAGAACAAACCCCAGTACCAAGTTGGGTCATTGTGAAAAACAGACAAAGCATGATTCAGTGATTTTTAAAATGATAAACATTATCATTTCCATGCAAATATTGACTCATTTTGAATTTGATGCCTTCAACATATTCAAAAATGCTGGAACAGGGGCAACAAAAGACTGGGAAAATTGAGGAATGCTCCTGTTTGGAAACACAGGTGAGCTGGTGATTGGGATAAAAGTACCGCCAAATGCTCAGCTATTCACATTATGTTTATATAATCAAGTGAAGGTCACAGGCATTCAATGTTAGCTTTCCACTTCTCTGAATCAATTGATGATATCATGGACTGTAGATGATGACATCCCCAAAATCCCTTAAAACCGTACCACGAGAAAATCTGGACTATTTACTCATGCAGCCATCCTTGCTTGTAAATGACTGAGCCATTTGAAATTTCTTTGTAAGCACTTCTTTTCCAGTGATGTGATGCCACTGTCCCAGCTTTTTTGGAATGAGTTGCAGGCATCAAACTCAAAATGAAAGAAAATTCACATAAAGAACAACTAAGGTTATCAGTTTGAAGATTAAACATTCTCATCTTTGTAGCTAATCCAATTATTTATAAATACATATCTATATATATATCTATATCTATATATCTATATATCTATATATATCTATATTTATATATATCTATATATATCTATATCTATATATATATCTACATCTATATCTATATCTATATATATATATATATATATAGAGATATATGATTATAAAAGAAGTGATCTTTTTACCTCTGCCAAGGAGGTTATGTTTTCGGGAGAGTTTGTTTGTATATATATATATATATATATATATGTATATATATATATATATATAAAAGTAATGGATGGATTTTGATGAAATTTTCAGGAAATGTTCAGCATGGGAAAAGGAAGAAATGATTCGATTTTGGTGTTGATCCGGAACAGTGTCTGGCCGCCATGGCAAAAAATGTGATTTCTGTGAATAACTACTGAACTAAAATAGATATCATTATGAATCCAATTGCTAATGGTATGTTTTCATGGTCAAGGAATCTAAATATTTACATTAAATAAAGGCAGGACTAATATTTATGGGGAAAATCACAATATGGGTGAGGAATGTAGTGCTGGCAGAGGTCTGCGCTCTCTGAGTGCTTTTCAAGTTTTATTTAAATTTTAATGATGATAAGAAACCATCAAAGCTTTGAGAAAGCATGTGCAATGTAGAGCAGTAAATCTAAAGCAAAGAGAATGTTTTGCTGGTGGAGTATGATGTGTCCTGATTGGTGTCAGGGACTGGGACTTAATCCAATCATATCTAATTTCGTCATGTAGAAAACAGGAACGAGTTAGGAATATATCCAATCACAGCTACTTTGGTTGTGTGGAAAGACTGGATGAGTTCAGAGGGACATCCAATCATAGCTGCCTAAGCTATGTGGTGGTGGTATAAATTAGGGAGCGATCCAATCAGAGCTGCTCTTGTTATGAACTGATATTTTTTGTAGAACAGGTTCACTGTTTGTTGTCAATTCTGGTATTGTAACTGAAATGCTCTGCCAGGTAGCCGAAATAAAGGTGACTGCATTTCACACAAAAGTTAAATTTGCTTCTGTTAGTTTATTTATTCAAACTTTACTATCATTCAGTAAAGGGTTATTAGATGTTTCATTTTGTCCAAGTATAAAACATGACATCAGAAATTCAAGGAAACATAAAAATTGCATTACACTTAACACTTCATTTTTTAATCGACTACAACTACAACAATATAGATGACTAAACTATGACCAAAACTGAAGGATATTGCAGGCAGAAGACTATAACTAAAACTAAGTTTTAAAAAAAATGCTGTCTAAACTAATACTGGTCCTGATGACCCCTGAAAAATTGTAGATGGATTTTAAACATCCGCCAATATAGAGGCAGTGTATGGGCATGGACCCCAAAGTTCACCAGCACAGATGAGTGTAGCTGGAATTTAGCGGAGCAAACTCTCGATTATGGAAAATGTTAAAGCACGTGTGTAATTTGCCACTGTACCTGACAAAGATGTCATCATGACCATGTTCAGCAAGTTTTTTTGAGATTTAAATGCATCACATAAATGAACTAAGAAACAAAGGAGAGAGACAAAGCAGTTGTGAGTAATCAGTTATCAGTTTCCGTGATTTATGGCCTGTTTTCACGTTAAACATGTTACGTGTACAATGACAACAGCCCAGTTTATTGAAAAATACCTGCCTGCTTAAAATAAAGTGCTCCATTTCTCCTCCTTCAAAGGATGCGGCCTGCTGCAGGGGACCAAACGTAATTACAGAGCAATAATAACATCTACATGTAAAGAAGGAGCAGAGATGTTGGCTTCTAAAGAGGGGGGAGTGGGGGTGGTTCAGTTTCACGTCATGAGTTTCCACAGTCCTCTGACTCATCTCGGCCTGCTCAGCTCGCTGTGTTATTACCCATCTGACGGATTTTATGAAGTTCTTTACAGAGCGGCAGACAAAAGAAAAACTAGTTTAACGGCTCAATAAGTCAATGCTTAGACCCACAACATCTCACTTCTCCTCCCCGAGTCTGAAAATGAGAAACACATGTCCTGTGACGGCGGAGATTCTTTTATTATTGGTTTGTTTTGAATTAGGCTTGTGATTGCAGGATCCTGGGAGGCTTTCACTCCCCATTAAAGTGCTGATTTGACAGAATACACTTCAGTTTTTGGAGTGATGCCCTAGGACACACGACAGTGTTAAACATTATGGTGAGTTAATGAGACACTTTATTTACAGGGAAATTCTCCTTTTTCAGTCATGATTAAGAAACGAATGAGCAGAGTGATCAGACTCAGTCCTGTGAACAGAGTGACAGCCTGGGCCAGCTGATGCTGTTTTTGAGCCACAGACCAGAGGTTCTCAAAGTGAGGGTCATAGGACACCAGCCTGCCATAAAACTGTCAAGCAAACATTCAAGCAAAGTAAAAAAAATAAGTATAAAACATAAATAAAAACAGAAAAAATGACTTGCAAATCCTTTTTGACCTATGTTTGATTTAAAGCACTCTACAAAGAAACTGTATTTTATGTTCAAACTGACAAACTTTATTTTTTCTTTGCTAATATTCCCGCACTTTGAATTTGCTGCCTGCAACACCTCCCCAAAAAAAGCTGGGACAGGGGCATGTTTATCCCTGTGTTACATTTCATTTCCTTTCAACTGTCAACAAATGTTTGTGAACTGAGGACATTAAATGCTGAAGCTTTGTCATAGCAGTTCTTTCATATTCCAGCTTTAAAGTCCAGGGTCTCAGCTGTTCTAATTTCGCTTCATAATCTGTCATACATTTTTAAACAGTGACAGGTTAGGACTGCAACTAGGCCAGTCTAGTACCTGCACTCTTTTTACTATCAAGCTCAAGTATATGTAATTACAGCTAGAAAAGCACTCGGAGAGCGCAGACCTCCGCCAGCACCACAGTCCTCACCCATATTGTGATTTTCCCCATAAATATTAGTCCTACCTTTATTTAATTGAAATATTTAGATTCCTTGACCATGAAAACATACCATTAGCAACTGGATTCATAATGATTTCTATTTTAGTTCAGTAGTTATTCACCAAAATCACATTTTTCGTCATGGCGGCCAGACGCTGATCCAGATCAACACCAAAATCAAGTCAGTTCTTCCTTTTCCCATGCTGAACATTTCCTGAAAATTTAATCAAAATCCATCCATAACTTTTTGAGTTATTTTGTTCACAGTCGGACGGACCGACGGACGGACGGACGGACGGACGGACGGGCGGACAAACAAGCTCCCTGAAAAAGATGTCCCTTGGATGGCAGAATGTTACTCAAAAACCTGCATGTACCTTTCAGCATTAATTGTGCCTTCAAAGATATGTAAGTTACCCATGCCATGGGCACTAACACACCCCAATACAATCACAGATGCTGGCTTTTGACCTTTGCATAACAGTCCAGATGGTCCTTTTTCTCTTTACACCACATCCATGATGTCCAAAAACAGTCTGAAATGTGGATTCAGACCACGGCAGACTTTTCCACTTTGCCTCAGTCCATCTCAAATGAGCTCGGGCCCAGGACGCTGGCTGTGTTTCTGTGTGTTGTTAATATTTGGCTTTGTCTTTGCATGGTAGAGTTTGACCTTGACCTTGTAGATGTAAAGATGAACTGTGTTAACTAAGCTCACATGGTGATGCCTTTTACAGAATGATATCTGTATTTAATGCAGTGCTGCCCGAGAGATAAAAGGTCATGGCATTCAATGTTGGTTTTCAACTTTGATACCTATGTGCAGAGATTTCTTCAGATTCTCTGAATGTTTTGATCATTTTATGAACTGTAGATAATGAAATCTCTAAATTTGAATAGTATGTTGAGAATTCATCTTCTTTAACTATTGGACAATTTGCTGACACAGTTGTCCACAAAGAAGTGAACCTCACCCCATCCTTACTTGGGAACGACAGCCTTTTGGTGATGCTCCTTTTATACCCAATCATGACACTCACCTGTTTACAACTAACATGTTCACCTGTGGAATCTTCCTTACAGGTGTTTTGGAGGTTTTCTCAACTTTCCCAAGTTTGAACATTAAATGTTTCATCTTTGTAGTGGAATAAATTTAATTTAACCCTTTGAGGCCCAAGACCGTAGATTATAGCCAGAAAATTCTAATTTTTCGAAGCTGAAATGTTTGTTTCACCTTCTGCTAAAATCCAGAACAATCAAAATGTCCATAAAATTCAACATATCGATTTTTCGTATCTCATTTGATACATTAGGTGTTTTTGGCAACTGATAATCCATTTGAGGACATTTTTATCATTTATCTGATTGTATTAAAATGTTTTTTTTTTGTAATTTGTTGATCATATTGAGTAGAAAGAGGTATTATAAAAGTATGTATCAAATATGATACAATTGGCTTTATAGGGTTAAATTGAAATAATTTGGAAACCAGTGTATTCTGGGTTTAATGATGAAGTTACAACATCATTGGAATTGAGATCTACTTACTGTACACATTAATAATATTGCCCATCCTTTAAATGTTATGTAACGCAATGATATTGGAACTTTGTAGAGGGGCTGTTTCGGAATTACAGTCTGAAGGGACTTATTGATATATGAGGGGAAACTCTGGTGGTGGTTCTTTTTTATACACTGAAAAAACTCATATCGAGGCAAATGTATTTGTCTAATTTTAAGTCAGAAATATCTACAAGACTTATTCTAGTCCACATTCACTCAACATGTCCCAATAAATGTCTTACTACAAGGAATAAAAGGCAAAAATTAGGCAGTGAGTTGCTTGTAATGTTAAGAAAATATCTGCCAATGAAACAAGCAAAGTTTTACTGTGATCGAGTTGAATTGAGGTTCTATTTCTTCTTTTGACACTTCATTTTAAGACAACCTCAAGTTAAATTTAGCTTGTCTCACAGGTAGATTATTTTAATCATTACATGCAACTTGCGCCTGATATTTAGTTTGCTATCCTCATGTTAGACTGTTCAGTTTGGAAGGAATCAGTCCGGATTAGCCAACCATTTATTGACAATCTGTAACGCAATATAAAAAATATAAAAAACACTCAGTTGCCGAGGTCTCTGATCTGCTCACCTCCAGGATGATCAGAAAAGAGTCCAGAACAAATGGTGTTTCAATATCTTCTACACTTTGGGGCGGTGTCTTCATCATTACACTTATTTTGGAGCAAAGTGTCAAGAACAGGAAATCTACATGTCTGGTTTCATAACCTATGTCTGCTAAGGAAAGATAAGCTATGTCTGTTGGAGAAGTTCAACTGTAAGACAAGAGTTTACAATTAGATGCACTTTGTTACATTTAAGAACAGGAAATGAAAACAGGAAACAAGTTTGTGCTTCATTTTGCAGTTATGACACCTTAATTGGGCAGTAAAAACATGAAATCTTTGAATATATGTGAGCATAAAATCATAAAATATATCACTCAAATAAGACTGACATGCAGACGTGAGGAAATTTTGGCTTAGAATAAATCTAGAGGTGTTTTTACATAAAACTGGACAAAATACTCTCGCCAAGACTTGATTTTTTGCAGTGTAGAAGCTGAGTTATCATCAGAGCCTGCAAATTAACTCTTGCAGAATTGTAGAAATACATCCTTCAGAGTTTCATGTGGTCACAGCTCTTTTTGATAAGTCACCATCCTGCTGCATCCCCGTCCCTGTTCCTCACACGATAATAGCAGGTAGCCATTCAAAGTGACAGCGTGGTCACAACCAATAAGCCGTCGGTGATTGGGCCTCTCGGGGTTGGATTTATTTTAATTCACTAATCCTGTAATGGTGGAGCCGTGTCCTCCCGGCTGTGGGGGCTCCTCGCACTGGAGCACTGACAGCGCCCAGCCATGGCCCGGCCTGTCTCAACGCCTCAGCAGAAAACTCACAGAGCCACTAAGCGGTATTTGACTCTTTAAGCTCCTGGAGGACGAAGGTTAGAGGCTGACGGGGGGCAGGGGGTGGGAGGATGCAGGTCTGTCGGGGGTGGAGGGAGTGGCATTTTTATTTTTTTTTCCAGGGGACCGAACAGACGAAACATTCAACCTAAAAAAAGCGCATCGCTGGGACTAATGGGGAAATTATTTATGAACTATTTGCAGTGCACCTGAAAATACCTCCAGTGAAATTATGTTTGGCAACCTGAACTGCTTTGAAGTCAATGGAGTGGCAATAAAAATTAGGCCTTCATTAGAGAGCGGGGCCTTTCAAACTGAATTGGCCCCGTCTCGGCGGGTCAGGCGGCCGCGCACACATGGAAGCAATTTTCCTGATTCTCGGCTGTTTTTATGATTTTCCCCCCTTTAATTTTTTTTCTCACTGCACTGCGCTCCTTTTATGTTGCATTTAGGAAATTAACACTAACCGACAAATTACTTAGTAAATAAAAAAGTTGAATTTTTTCGAGGATAGCCCTGGGGTTGGTGTTCTCCTGGAAACAAAGAGATCCTTGATGGCTGTTTCAGATCCGTCACCCCGCGGAGCCGCTTTATTCTATCAGGAGTGTATAATTTCTCAATTGGAATAAATGTCAGGCATTCATCTCCCCTTGTGTGTGCCCACTCGGAAAAATGGTGCACTTAAGAAGAAAGAAAAAAAAAACACTCTGAGGGATTTGAGGGTCATTTAGAAACTGCTTTACGCTCTGGTCAAGCACAAATCTCATTCACAAAAAAAAAAAGGAAAGGCAGCCGACTGAAGCGAAAACGGTGTAATCTTCACAAAGCCAGATGCCCCAAAGTCCAGGGGATTGTAATCTTCAGAGATGTAAGCTAATGACTTAATCACTTGCATTTGTAAATCTTATTATTGTAAAAGAAATTGCGGCAGTGATTAAATTACTGATATTTATCTCCTAATAGCGCTGATTAGCAGCTGATGCTAATCTGTCATTCTGAAGGGCTGATATTAACGGCATCAATCTAAGAAAACAATAAACACTTAATGTGAAAGAGATGTTTTGTGCACTGGGGGACCAGATGGCCCGCTTTAGTCTGGAATGTGTAAGAGTTTTTAGGCCTCGCTCGGCTGCAGCGCTAATGATGGGAACCACAAACTGTTGACTTATTTAATTGAGTTGTTTTGGCCCATTAACCTGTTGTCTGACTGCGCTGATGTATGTGGGATGGGAATAAGAATATTTTGACTTCACTTTTTAATCCTCGTATATTTTCCTCCAGACAGTTTTTTGATTGTAGCAGTGCAGTCGAAGAACCGTGTAGTTATGATGAACTCTGCAGACCCCAAAAGTTCTGACAGTGCTGCAGTTAAACAAGCATTTTGACTCAATTCAAAAACAGCTGTAAGGGAAAACCAGCAAAAGATTGATGGATGCAAGCTGTTTACAGATTTTAACACTTACACTCTTTTTCACTATGATATTATACAGTATATGTGACATTTAGAGGTTTAACAGAGTTGGGATGAAAAAACACCACAAAAACAGATTTCTTTTAAAGAGTGTTAAAACGAATTCCCTTGCCACAAATTTGGGTAAATAAATTAATAAACACATCATACAGTTGACAAATGCTGGAATGTCCTCGATCATATGATTGAAATGTTGATTAGTCTTACTTAGATCTTATTATACAGTACACCTGATTGAAAAATCTACAGATGTATTTTAAAGCAAAAAACAAGAACAGTTGCTTACTTAGAAAGGCTAAAAACACAGCAGTTTCTCTTTTTAAATATGCAAATAAAGTTGTTTTACATTTTAAATGTTACTTATTTCAGCATGTAACCAATCAGATTTGTTAGAGAGTGAATGTCACGCATAACTCAAAACCTAAAAAAATAATCATCCTCAGTGGATGCTTTTGATAAATAAGTAAAAGGCAAAGTAAAGTAATCACTTTTTCAATGAGTAACAAGTAATTAGTGATTTACACATCTACAGGTGCAGCCACTATATTGTTTTCCCTCCAACCAGCTGCTTGCTGAGTTCTAGCCAATTACCAGCCAACTTCCAGCCTGTGAAAGTCACCCCGAAGATTTACTGGTACCAATTTCCTAATTGATTATGCTCGCCAATTCTTTAAAAATTCTCTTTTCAGTTCTTGAGGACTAAACGTCAGCCCACACAGGTTTTCAGTGGCAGTAAAGTCAAACACAAAGATGCATAGATGAAGGCTTATGCAAGTTGTTGGTGTTTTATACACACAAAAAGAGCTGTAAATGACTCTTTGTCTGGATTTAGGACACAATTTTTTTTGTATCTCTGACTTCTTTGTTGTCACTTCTGCTGACTGCCTCGGATGAGAGTTTGACAACATTGATTTGCTAGGCATGCAAAACAAAGTGGGAGGAACTGACAAGAAAAAAGACTGATGGTGGAATGTTTTTTGATTCCCATCTCATATTTATTAAAACTGCAACAGAAGCTGTTAGCATCTATGCTAATCTCTATACAAAGACTCAGTGCCTGCTGTCCTTTGGCTCACAGCTTCACTTCTTCCTGCTTTAAAGGATGCTGATTGGACCATGTTGCTTGGGGCCACTCACATTCATTGCAGACTGGAGCTTGGCCAGACTGAGCTGACACTGAATCAAGCAGATCCAGCTACTCTGCAAGGTTAAGCTGACAGAGTTTAGTTCATCATGCTGCAGTGCTGCCATGTTGAATCGGCAAATGTAGTCTCGTTTTCTCATCACAGGTGGTTATAGCTGTGATTGTTAAGCATTATAAGCTCATTGAAACACATTGCATACATTATAAACATGTTTATAACACATTTATGATGCATTTAAAGGATGGCTTCATAGCAAGTGTTACAGAAAATGTAAATATTAATGTTATTTCTTCCTACTGAAAAAAAGGTTTGATTTAAATATCAATAATTTAACACTACAAAAGGGGGCTACTTTCAGAGGAAATATGACATTAAATAATAATGCTTTTTATTTTGACTCTATTGTCTGTTCGAATACACTTTGGTGTCTCGAGATGATAGACTCTCTCTGCTGCTTCTGGGTGTCAGAAAAAGAAAACTTGGTGAATGATCCTCACATATTTAAAATTTACTAAATACACGCTGTTTCCACTTCAATCCTGCTGCAGTGGCCTGAGTATTTAAACACTTCCTCTGCCTCTCTCCTGGATTTCCATCTCGTCCTGATTTTGGTGTATTTTTCCACACCTTTCCCTTTGAAAACCCCCTCCAAACTGTGCGAGCGAGTGAAGCTATCCTCCAGTGCTTGCTCTAATGCTACAGAAGTAGCCATAAATTATGCAGCAGGAATATGTATATGTATTGACTTTAATAAGAGCTATTTCCTACACGCCGGCTTTTGTACCTGCAGAAAGAATCACTTGGGTGCTTCCTAACACGCGGCACACTCGCTCCGCTCGCTTTCAGCTGGGGGAAATGAAACTAAAAAGAGCATAATTAAAATAATAACAGAGTCTCCTCTTGTTTGGGGGGTGTTTTTTTAACGTTGGAGGGATTTGCAGGAACTGTCGAGGAGCGTTAGTGTAAATAAGTAAGCTCTGCTTTGTAAGATTGTGATACCTAATCAAGTCAGCGCTGACAGGATTCTCTAGTTCCATCATCTTTTTTTTCTCCTCTTTGTCGAGCTCTGAATACTTAACAACGCAGAAAAACAACAACTCATTTATCGGGGAGACAACAAGCTCAAGGCACGCAGAGACTCACAAACAAATCTCACTCCGTCTTCCTCCACCATCCTAACCCCGAAACGAGCTCCACTGCGCGCCACGTGTCATCCGTCCACTTCTCC
The DNA here is from genome assembly GCA_036419115.1 of Scarus forsteni. Classification (NCBI taxonomy): domain Eukaryota; kingdom Metazoa; phylum Chordata; class Actinopteri; order Labriformes; family Labridae; genus Scarus; species Scarus forsteni. Next base: position 15,608,993 of record JAZDUH010000033.1, on the reverse strand, counting down.
TTCCTGTTTTGGCCTCTAGTGCTTTGTGTCTATGAATGCTAACATGTCTTACCTTGCCCTGGGCGAGAAAGAAAGCAGAGTGTACCTGGTATTTGACCATTCTTATGCGGTAGTCTCTCCGGAAACCTCAGACAATAACACGGGCAGACTCTCACAAACACGCACGCACACACCGACTCCCTGACAGTCGGGCTGAGGTCTCGCTGGCACTGCTTGTCAGAAACGAATAAGTGCTTGTGTTTGCCGGCCATGTGGTGCCCTTCACGCTGAGACAGAGGCTAAAATGTCTGTTGACACCAGAAGACAGCGAACTCTCAGCGCTGGAGTGGACTCCAACAACACAACACACTCAAATGGCATACCACACACTGTTAGAGGGGGGGGAGGGGGGGGGGGGGGTCAATCAGCAGCCTGAAGGATGATGTCATCGAGGAAAATTATAGTTAGAGCAACGACCCTCGACCTTTTGTGCACCAGGACCAGTTTAATGCAAGACAGTATGTCCCTAGACCATCTGTTAAAGGTGAGGGGGGCATAAATACTTGATAAGCGTGGTAAATACAACTCACTGAAACACAGGATCAGCTGCAGCCTTGAGCTTGTTTCCTTAAAAGGATATGCCGGCTTTTTTTTCTTTCCATGTTTTGCCTCACTCTTGAGTCCATGACTAGCAGAGAGACACCATTCTTTTGACTCTGTGTGCAGCAACAAGGAAGAGAAGGGCAGAGCTCGCCCACCTCTAATTAGCTTAGCATAAACACTGGTAGTCAATGGGAAGTGTTAGCCTGCCTCTGCCTCCAGTCATCAGATAAAATCCTCAGCAACTCTAAAAAGTCCTGTATACTTGTTGTGACTGTTTTTTTTTTTTTTTGCCATGTTATGTTAAGTTATCATTTTTTGACTAAGATTAGAACTTTATGTAAACTTTATGTTATGCAAGGTACTCTTCTACTACTTTGAGTCGCTGAAGACTTTATCTGATGACTGTAGGCAGAGGCAGGCTCGCTCCCCCTATTGACCTCCAGTGTTTGAGCTAAGCAAGTTAGCGGTGGGCGAGCTTTGTCTGTCTCTTCCTTAATACTGCACTCATTGTCGGAAAATTAGGTCAATCTGCTTGTCATGGACTCAGGAGTAAGGCAAGACACAAAAAGAACATCTCTTGAAAGAAATCAGTGAAGACAGATGCCACATTTTTCTGTGTTGCTAACATGCTTCTACTACAGTACAATAGCAAACACTAGAATTTAAATCATGAGGTAAAAAGTGACTCTTAACATTAACCAGTCCTCTTGTCTGCAACCAAATCACCGCACAACATCAGTAATACCCAAGCTCTGCCTGTCTCTCCTTGTGGTGGTGTATCCCTTCAAGTTCAACCAGTGACAGGTTTAAGTGGGTGACTGCATCTTATTCTGAGACAGTGAGAGAGCCAAAAAAGTCTAATAACCACAGATTTAACAGCTTTTTATTGCAATAGGTTTGTGCCACAAAGAGGACACACCACACACCGACCAACTCTCTCCACAACAACCAGGACCTCTACTCTTGCAACTTGTAATCTAATCTGAGTTAAAATGTGACTTTTATGTAAACAAACACGGCAAACAATGTCAGAAAGCACTGAAGTTAAATCAAGCAGCAACCTCCGCGGCTGAAAATGGAGGCACATGTGAAAGGCTGAAACCTGTAGTACCCAGAGTGACCACTTGGAGGCAGCTACTGAAGCCTGACACCTGAATAAATGGTTGCAAAGAAAATATGTTTTTTATGGCCTTAGTGCGAATCATTAAATGAGGTTCAAAAAACATCTGTTGCCCAAATTTTTTATAAATCTTTGTGCTCTCATTGTGAGGGGCTGAATTATTTATATCACACCCATTTTTCATTTATTAGGGATTTATTGTGGATTTCCAGTTTTAGTGACATGGTGCTACTGTTGGTCAGATGGCCTTAAGTCCTGTGCATACACAGCCTTGACATTTTATTTCAGGCAGACGTTATAATATACCCCAGAGGAAAACGAATAATTACTCAAAATCCTTCATTTCCTCTGATATTAAGCTAAACACAGACCACAACCATTTTAAATTACTTTTATTTAGAGGGCATGTCCGTCTTATTTTTTTTCTGTAACTGTTTTTACAGTTTTTAAATTGCCTTGCTTTTACCTCACTTGCTTTTATGCTTTGTCTTATCTTGTTTTATCTTGCCCTACAATTTTTATACGCAGGCAACTTATAATGTTAGGACATCTCCTTCGGTCCCGTCCTTAAATATGTTCCTTTGACAGATTGATTATTTATTTACGTTGCTGACAGACTGTATGCATGAATGTACACTGGGAATCTACAAATGAATTGCCCCTTGTGAGATAAATAAAGTTGTCTGAACTGAACTGAACTGAAGTCAAAATGCATTTTCTAAATTTGCTTTTTCTCTAAACAGGGTTGTTTGAGTGATTAGGAAAAAACTGCCCTCAATTCTAAACCTAAACTGCATCAGACCATGAAAACCCTCTACTGATGTCCTATTAGCTTCTAAACTACTCACCAAGGCACCGCCGCGGATCAGGAAATCTCTAAAGATAAACAGTTTCTGAAATAGTCCACTCTGCTGGATACCAACAGCTTTCCAACGACCAAATTAATAATTTTCTCCATTTTTAGGCTTGGTCTGAACTTGAACAGGCCGTCATGACCAGGTCTACATGCCTAAATTTAATGAATTGCAGCCACGTGATTGGATCAATGACAATTTTGGCTAAGAAACAGTTAAAGAGGGGAACCGGGTAAAGTTGTTGGTGCGTGCATTTCATCAATTAATATAGACAGAGTGTGTTTATTTATAAATGGCACCATTTATCATGAAATTCTCTGAAACTATGAAAATTTTCTGACCTTTTATATTCCTGGACGTGATCCCAGTTTCGGCCACTGGGAGTTCAGTTCTTTGGTAATATTATTACACTGACACCTGTTTGATCAGAAGAAAACAAACAAAGTTAGCATGGCACGTTTTCTAGTCAGTCGCCTTAAAGTGGGCTCCAAGTTCCTGAACACAACTTGCGGTTCAATCTACATTCCACATGGTAGAAAAAGGCAGGGGTCACTCAGCGGCCCGAGCTGTGAAAACCACGAAGAAGATGTCATCAAACAAAAATGCTTAGGTACCGCTGCTGAGAGATGGATGCTAAACAGAGGGGCGGGGGGGCTGGCACTATTAAGATGACATAAGGGACAACCTCTCAACAGCTGCATGGGAGTGCTGTCTGCAGAAAATGGAGGCCGATACAAGGGAACACTGATAGACTAACAGCAACAAGGGAGGAGGGGGGGGGGAGTCATCGCCAGTCTAAGCATGTGCTGATTGAGCCCAGCTCCTTTTAACCAGCAGGCCTTTGGAGACCCCGTAGTTGGCAGCGGGGTCACAAAAGTACCAGCGGGGGGGACACGGAGCTTCAAAAAGCCTCTCTGCTTTATCGAGCAACTGCGGTGTTACGTGGAATGCAGGCGCGGCGAGGCTCACTCAGCCGTGGTGGGACCTGTTCTGATTGAGCTAACAGCTGGGATATGACATCAGCCATCACGGCGTCGGCCATGTTTTCACTCACTGCCGCAATTCTGCTCTTAAAAGGTTCCATCAGTACCACTCGGCCGGGGCTGCCGAGAGTGGCTTTTCATCTCTTTGGCTGTGCAATCCCCCAGCTGGTCGGACCCCTGCCCCTTTGGTCAGAGGGGGACGAAGATGCCGGAGCGCCTCTCATAAGAGGCTCATTGTCTCTGCGTACGAAACATAAGATGGACTCGTGTGAGCAAAGATCTGTGAGGTGGCTCCGAGATGTAAAACACAACAACACTGAGGAACATGCAAGGATATGTAAGAATAAAATTACCAAACATTAAAAAATATAAAACAACAAAACTTATCTGAACAAATAACAAAACATACCAAAAAAATGATTCAGAAAATTGACAGCAAATAAGAAACTAAAACAAAAAAACATAAAATTACAAATTAAAAAAATCACAACCACAAATAATATGCACAATAGTAGCCGAAATGAGAATACAATCACCAAACACAGCAGAAATATTTATGTTGTCTGAACACAGACTAATAAAAAAACACAAAATATAAAAACAAGTCTAACACAAAAGAAAAGGAAACAGTGACTAAGAAACCACAATAACTAACTAAAACATTGTTCATAAGGTCATTTTAGCGCCAGATGAAGGCAAAACAACAAAAAACAGAACGTCAAAAACCACAATGACTGTGAAAAGCACATCACATCAACAAAGAAACAAGGTATTGTAAAGCACTATAAAATAAAAACAAATCCATTATAAAAACCATAAAAATGCAAATGTAACACTTTGAAAAATGACAGAATGCAACAACTGCTCAAGAAACATAATGTTATTTCATGAATCACAACAACAAATTAGGAACACAACAGAAGTTCAGATACATTTAACACAAAATATAAATGACAATATGGAATAAAACTGAACAAATCAACATCATCATCAGCAAAAACAATAAAATAATATAAAAAATATACTTTAATAAAACAATATAAAACAACAAGGGGAAGCTAAACAACAAATGCAAATATAAAAAAATTAAAAACAGCAAAAAAACACAAATCTACTGTCATTGCGATTTCATGCTGTTGCAGTAATTGCAGATCAGTCATATTTTTTTATTTTTGTTGTGTTTAACTTCTTGACCTATTCTTTTCTTTTTGTCTTCTTATTTCATTTTTTGTTTAAATCTTCTTTTTCCCCATTTTCTTTGAAATGTTGATATTTTTATTATTGTTAATGAGTATTCTCTTCAGTTGTTTTTTTTATTGTTTTTCTTCAATTGTCATGGTCTTTTCTTATTTGCCATTGTACTACATTTTTTGGGGAAAATGTTTTACTCTACTTTTATTCTCTTGTTGTAGTTTTGCTTTTAGTAACTTTTGCTTTCATAGACATCTTTTTGTTGATTTTATTTCTTGTGTTTTCTTATATATATTTCTTTGTTTTCTCATTTGTCATTGTTTTGGGTGGTTGAGGTCTTTCAGTTTGTTGCAGAGTGTAGAGTTTTTAGTATGATGTCGTTTTGCCTTTTTGTTTTAGTTTTTTCGTATTGCTTGTTTTAGTTTTCTCTTATACTTTTTCACTTTATATTTCCTTTTATTTATTATGGTTTTGTGTCCTCCTTTGACCTCTTGCTGCTGTGATTTTGACTTGTCTTGTTTTACACCCTTGGGCCGCCGTAGTTCTCATTATAGGACAATTAGAGTCAAAGGAGGCGACATTTTTCCTTTTATGCCCGCTCATATGTCTGTAACTGAATCCAAACGGCACATATAACTCACGCCTGTGACAAAAATGGATTTCATGTGTGCAAAATGTTTTGGCAACAATCCGAAAACTTTGGTTTGACCTCTGCGCAGGTACTTGTGAATGAATTTTCATGAGTCGTGCTGAGCCTCCAGTCACAGCTTCCAACTGGGGCCTCTTAAAAATACTAAACTTGAGCCCCTCAGAGAGCACTCTGTGATTTAGCACTGGAGTATTTCTAACATAAAAATCCCTCTTTTATTTCTTATTTTTTCACTGCTGTCTTCTGTCCAAGTATCTTTCCACTGTGACACCGAGGGACCAATTGAGACAGAAATCTATTTGCGCTGCTCGCTGGTGCGTTTGAGTCTATGCACACATCGCCTGCAGTGAGTAAATCACCAGGGTGGAAGAAAAGAACGGTGAGAGAGAAAAAACTAACAGGCAAAACACGGCTACAAAGCAGCTTATCACATTTAGCATGTGCTTATTAGGCCTCGTGCCTCTGCGGCGGCTGCTGAGAGATTGAGCGCAGTTATTTGAACTGTTTCAGACTGATGGTGAGTCTGGGGTATTCTGATGAAATGCAGTGACATAGTCAAACTCACATGGAGGCCCACTGTTTGACTGATCTCTGAGAACATGTGGGAAACTAAGTACCTCAAGAAGATGCAGATTATGTTGTGGGTTTGAGTGGCGGACCTGTTAGCATCATGGCTCCTCTTTTGGACATGATTGACTTCTTTAAAGAGTTTGAACATGGTTTCAAGCTTGAGTCCACAAAATCAGGTGTCCCATTTCCAAATTAATTATATAACTGAATAAAAGTATCTTTAACAATTGATTTTAAGGCTTTGTTATTGGTTTTTAAATCTCTTAACGCTCCAGGTCCAGGTTATTTATCTGGTTTGCTTTTATCACATGAGCCAGTGAGAGCCTCAGGTCTTCAGGTGGTGGATTTTTAGTCTTGCCAAAAGTCCGAACAAAGAGTCACGGCGAGGCAGCTTTTAGTTATTAAGGCCCATTTCTGTGGAACAGACTGCAGACCTGAGGGCAGCAGTGTGTCAGCATTTTTAAAAGCAAACTCCAGACCAATCTTTGTAATCTTATTTTTAAATAATTTGTTCCCAATTTTTACATTTTAACAAGTTTTATTAAATCATAATTTTAAGCTTAGTGTGTTTTATCAATCTTACCAAACAATCTTTTATTGTTCATCTCAATCTATTTATTTATTTTAAGTCACATTCAAGTCATGTTACATGGAAAGCAGTGCTGTCTTGGCACAAACACAGAGAGAAAGACAGAAAACAGTCCACAAAACTTCACGGACATACAGTTTGCTTGAGTTCTCACTTGGTATCGATACTTCTGGGAAGTAATCATTACCAAGAAAGTAGTTGTGAAAGTATCAGTACTCAATATCAATACTTATATCCCTAATATGTTCAGAATTTGAAAGCAGAAATGAGAAGACCAAGTAAGAAGTAAGTGATGGCGGAAGAAACGTCATCTTGTCATCAGAGAACAATAATGTCACATCGTTAAATCACAGAAATACTTCAAGTGAATTCAAGAATGAAGCTGAGCATAACATTAGCAGTGATTAGCTTCTTGAGGGTAAAGCTACGAAGCAAAGTTTACTTCATGATGATTTTAATCAGGTTGAGCAGTTAATAATTGGGGTGAAATTTAATTTATTTATATCAAAGTAGAGCTGGGACAGCAGGAAGATGCAGCCACACCCTAGCACATGCATGCGCCTGGTATGAAAATCATCGTGTCTTGAGCTAATATGATCTTCAGCCACAAGTATACAGTCTGAAAACTGCTGTCAGTTTCCTGCACTGAGCTAACAGGGGCACCTGTGGTGGTCTTCAGTTAGTGTAGCCCATCTGCTTCAAGATTTAGTATGTTGTTCCTTCAAAAATGGTCTTTTGCATAAATGGGTCGTAACAAGTGGTTAGTTGGGTTCCTGTTAGCTTACATTACCTGTGTTTTTGCTTGCGTGTGTTTTTTTGTTTTTTAGCAATATTGTGCAATAACAACTGCATGGATTTGCTAAAATTCTCAGGAGATGTTGGCAATGGCACAACTTAGACATGATTAGATTATGGTGGGGATCCAGATAATCGCCATTAGTGAACATTTGTTTTTGCTAAATAACTCACTAACTAAAAATTATAACAACATGATTGTGGTGTTATTTATGGGTTTTCAGGGTCAATGAATCACATTATGATGGTAACTTTATCATAGAACTATTACTTATAGAGCAAAGCAATATGTGAGCCACCTTGGCAGGCATTGGGGCTCTCTGAGTGCTTTCTAGTCTCAAACAATTCTGACTATTCTCCCCTGACTGTTGAGCAACTGAAGTCAGATATCAAGCTAGAGTGAGGAGAAGTCCTCCTACAAAGCTTCGACAATTAGTGTCCTCATTTCACAAATGCTTCCTGAGTGTTGCTAAAAAGGAAAGAGGATGTAACACAGGGGTAAACATGTCCCAGCTTTTTTGGACCATGTTGCCAGCTTCAAATTAAAAATGAGTCGATGTTTGCAAAAATCAAGAAAGTTGATCAGTTTGAACTTTAAATATCTTGTCTCTTTAATTGAGTATAGTTGATAATAGTTTTTAAATCATTTAATTCTGGTTTTATTTACATGTTACACAGCCTTCCAGCTTTATTGAAATTGTAGTTCATACATATGAATGCTATATCTTTAAAAAACAATAAAATCATAAATTAGATGCTAGTAGCCATCAGTGTATCTGCTCAAATTGCCCACGCTCAACATTCATCTCAGTCAGCATCCAGCTTGTCAAAGTTGGCCCAAAGGTTCTGTGAGTTCCTTCAAAAGTCCAGAATCTTTGTGTTACATGCTTCATCGTGTGTGTGACTGAATGTCTGGAACATCAGCGGTCATGAGGGCTAATAAAAAAACGGGTTAATAACGTGTGAGACCAAAGTGTGGGACTTTTGGAACAGTCAAAAACTGACCTAATAATCATTAGTCCATGTTATGATCATGTTGTCTCTGTGGTTTAAATCAAACCCTCCACATTCCTGTGACTCTCCGTAGAGTGGGTGGATGCTGTAGGTGGTGTACAGTAGTTCTGCCCCATCACTTCTAAAAGGCTCTGGCAGGTTCTCACAACATGCTACCCGTCCTCTGAAGCCTAAAGGGAATCAGCAGCATTGTGACTGTCTCGGCTAACCTAAGCTTCCCTTTGTTTCGCTGCCAAAAAAGGGCTCATAGAGTAGTGGCATGTTAGCGCGGCTCATTCTCACGTCATTGCCCTGTCATACAGAATAAAGAGCTCCGGTCGGGTCTGTGCTGCTGTACGGAGGTATGAGAACGAGAGGAGAGAGAGTGACGGATAGAGAGGGCTCACATGCACAGGGTACTTAATGTTGTGCAGTTTTGGTTTAATGTTTTATAAGAAGTCACTTTTAACCTCATGACCTAAATTCAAGTGTTTCTCACTGTATTGTCTTAGAAGCATGTTAGCAACAGCAAAAAATGTGGCATCTGATTCCTTAAACAGATGTTTATTTCTTTTCGTGCGTTGCCTCTCTCCTGAGTCCATGACAAGCAAATAGACACAACATTTTCGACTGTGCATGCAGTAACAAGGAAGAGACGGACAAAGCTCGCCTGCCGCTAGTTAGCTCAGCTCAAACACTGGAAGTCAATGGGTAGCGTAGTCTGTCGAAAGTCATCAGATAGACTCTGCAGCTCCAAACTGTCCTGTGTGCTTGTGACTGTTTTTCTAAGATTAGCACTTTTGTGTAATTCTTGACAGAAATACATTCAAAACTAAACCCCAGCGAGCATGTGCAAGCATGTTGGTCTTGGTTTGCGCATGCTCCCTGTGGTTTAGGTTTGTATGTATGTCTTTCGAAAATTACATAAGGTACTAAGTTTATTTTTAACATAAATGACGTAACATAACACAGTAAAGAAAAAGTCACAAAAAGCACACAGGACCATTTAGAGTTGATGTAGACTTTATCTAATGACTGTACGCAGAGGCAGGCTAACGCTACCCATTGACTCACATTGTTTGAGCTATGCTAACTAGCAGCGGGCGAGCTTTGCCTGTCTCTTCCTTGTTACTGCACGCACATTTAAAAGAATGGTTACTATCTGCTTGCCGTGGACTTGGTAGTGAGGCAAGACACAAAAGCAAGAAATGAAATCAATGATGAAAAATGTCACTTTATCTTTGTTGCTAACATACAGCCAATAAAACACAATGACAAACACTTCACAAATGTCAGCTCTTGTTCAAGGAAGAACAAATTAAGTTCTGAAGTCCATAAGTCAAAGGGCATGGTTTTTGAGTCTAGCTGTGTCTTATTACCAAGATTTTTGGATGGCACATATCTCTGGGTACTGTGGAGAAGCTAATCAAAATTACAGGAGGTACCAGGCCCTAATTTGGCTGTTCCCCTGCTAGGAACAGTGTGTGTGTGGTGATGAGAAACAACGATTGGGCTGTCGAGTCCCAGAAATTTAGCCATCAGTAAAATTTTAACTCCTCTCAATTTGCTGTGTGGTTAATTTCACCTTATACACAGAAAGAGAGAATAAAGGAGACAGGCAAGGTGCTTGTTGAGACTTTCTTGTATTTATTATCTTTCTGTCACTCAGCGGAGCTTGTTAGCTTGTTTACAAAGTGGGTACAGAGATATTTAATAATGACTTACGGGTCAGGCTTTCAGCTGTAACATGGGTAAATATGTTTTTCCACTCACTGTGTTGCTGATTATTAACGGCCTTTAAGTTAGCCACTCATCAAAAATCAGCTCATTTCTGTGGCTCTTCCTCGACAATAAAAGCTGTTAACTGTTAACAAGGGAAACTGGAACATATAGGGAGGAGAATTGAATATTTTTCTTATGTACACTATGGCCAGTTTGTGTTTGATGCTGCACAATGGGACATGATTTCTGACGCTTGCATGCTGTCAGGACAGCCGTATCTGAAGTCTCCCTTAGACCAAAATACACAAGAATAAGCTCAAATTTCAGCCTTAAAAAACAGCGCACACATTCATCTTCCTGTTCCCTGTCCTTTTCAAATCCCGAAGCTCCATCTCACAAACGACCAAACTCATCCGAGGCAGAAAAATCCCCCAAATGCTCCGCTTCCTCCCCACTTTGATCTGAGGAAAGTTTTGCAAATTTTTTTTTTGTGTGTGTCGAACCCCAGCCTCCTCCCCACCCGCCCCACCACCCTCGCACCAACAGACTCCGTTAGCCCCCTGGTTCATTAGTCGACCTTTAGCCACCGAACAACAATTAGGGGCCTGTCGCTCGCCTGCTCACTCCCTCGCTCGTTGGCTTGCTCGACTCTGCCGGGCGGACCGTGCGGCGAGGAGCGGTCCCTGACTAATGATTGGCTAAAGAGAGCTGACAGCATGTTACAGCCACAGCTGTAATTGAATACAAGCTCTAACAAGCCTTTGAACAGGAGCAAGAAATATTTCATAAGCTTGATGCAATTTGGTGGGTGCATGTAATGAAAATAATGAATGTGATTCCCTCACATTTTCAACTTATAATTGATGGGATTTTTCTTGTTTTTTCAGAAATAATAAAAAAAAGGCCGGGACAGACGCGGGGAGCGAGTAATTTGAGGATTTTGATCCCTTTGCGGAGCTGCCAAAAAACAGTTCCTTCAATGTTTTGTTGCTGTTTACATTCTAATTTGTTGTTTTCAGCGTTTATAACAAGACTGATGTTTTGCCCTTTGAAACAGCAGCTGATCCGTTTAACATGGGGGAACATGACAAGCAGCTTATTATTTCTCGGACAGATCACATCCCAGAATGACATTAACTGTCGTCCCTTCTGATGCCTATCTTAAAGCTTGGCACAGCTCGTGTTTTTTTTTCCAAGCTTACATTCCAAATATTCCTGCAAAAACTGCCCTTACCAAACGATAAAAACAAATATTTAGATTATCTGGCTGTGTCCTTATCTTAATTGCCTGCATAATCGAGCCATGTCATTTGCGGGGCAGCCTTTTTTCGAAACATTTACAAAAGTTGCAGTGAGGGGAAAGTTTTCCGCCCGCGCTTTGGCCAAAATAGGGATGCAAACGAGTAAGAAGAAGGAGAAATCGGACATCAAAGTGGGAGCACAATATCGGAGTCCAGTAATCAGGACAAATGTCACAGAGCGAGTAGAAGAATAAAAAGCCCTCCGATGATGAATTGGACCGAATTACACTGAGGAAAAACAATCAAATATTAAAAGAGGGCACACCACTTTCCCCCTCTGACATCAAGGGTGCACAGCGAGTAATCACACGACTGAGATGTTCATCATTGCTTCCATTTAGTGTAAGGGTAATAAAAGAAAATGTCAGAGCTAGGGAGACGGATCCCAGCCTGGCCCCTCATTACCCACAGGGGACAGAGAGACTTTGGGGCCTAATAAGGACATGATTTAGGCAAATTAGGCCCTTATGATAATGAGGGTGCTCATAATAAGGCATTTTTGCTCTTGTTTGTTTTCTTATTTTGCTGCATATTTACCCTACATGGCTGCTAAGATTAAAAAAAGGCTGCATCTGATTGGCTCTTTTCTTTGATTTTTATTCTTTTACCCGCGCACCCTTGATGTGTGCTTTGAATCCACCCGGGATGAATCAAGCTGGAGTCTGAATTTTTAAACAAGGTCCTCTTTTCGGCTTATTTTATGGATTATCAGTGTCTTTGTGTGGGGGTTGAATATGGGAGTAATTACCTGGGAGATTTTAACTTTTTAAAGTAGGGTAATGCTGAAAAAGTTGGAGGCACTCAGTGAAAGTGCAATCGGTTTGACACAGCAGGTGATGCATTTGGTGTTTTTGTGCGCATGTTTTATCTATGAAGGGCTTCAAAAGCAAAGAACAAAGGCTAATGCTCGATTGGAGCTGCACAAGCTATCAGCTACAAATCCCCCTTTAGGTCTTTTTGTCTGGTTCATAATGTTTGGTAATGGGATTATAGTGGATGCATTTAAATGTACTTTCAATCAGCCGGTTCATGTGGAATGGATTAATTATGTAGGTCTGTACAGGTCAGATGTGATATATAGGCTTAAGTTGTGCTGATCCCTGGAAGTATACTAAGATAAAAAACCAGAGAGGACTACTGCAGTCTAAAAGTGGCTGCTAAGTACAGCGAAGGCTTCTTAACTTCTACAGACCCAATGTCTGGATCATAGCACTGTCCTGTATTTGGTTAATCTTGCAGTGCAGGTGGATCTGCCTGGTTCATTATCTAAAATCACTCAGAATCACTTCATTGTGCTAAGCTCCAATCTTCTACGTCTACATGGCCAAAAGCTGGACGGCCCAATCAGGGAAGAGAAGTGGACACTGAAGACATGACGACAGTGGGAAGTGTCCGAATGTGTGAAAACAACGGTGGCTTTTGAAGTATACTCTCTGTGGATGCAGTAATATTTGCGGTTTCATCAGAAATGGATGAAATTTCTTCTTTGAAAGAGGAGCAAAGATCGTCACTTAACACTAGAAAAGCCAAGGGGGTAAATTTTACCCCCTGGCATTTTCAAATGCTCGTATTTCTTTTAAAATAAAACCCCTGCATCTTAAAGTCCATGACTTTTCCTAAAATGGATTTATTGATTATTTGGTGAATTTTGTTAAGTGTGTGATAAAAAAAAAAAAAAATTTGAGCATTTTTACCTCGAACTGCCAAGGAGTCATTTTTACCCCCTTATCTAAAACAGTGTATATTGCAGTCATATTGGAGCAGCATCTTGTACGCCTTGCTCAGCAGCTCGTATCTTCGTGCCACGCCCTCCGCCATTTTGGTTGCTAAGCAAGCGCTTGTTTTGTAGTCTGATTTTGACAGCTATTAGTAGCTATTGCAACCAGCTGTCATATTAGTATCTGGATCCAAACTAAAGGTTTACAATGTACTGGACATTGCCGCACTGAATGCATGGGTCCTGTACTGGGGCTGCACAGACACAAATATTGCCCGGCAAGATTTCATCCTGGAGCTATGCAAGCTGTAGCGCACTGAGCACATCTTGAGGCTAGCACCAAATCCTGTACTTCCGTCATCACAGGCCACCCCTATGAGAAGAGGAGAAACTGTACCAGAAGCGTCAATGCATAAAGACCAAAACCACAAAAACATGCCAACGTGCAGTTTGTGGACAGTGCACAGTCAGTGTACAGCATGTGTTCTGCCTGTGAGTAATGTGTACACATGTGTATGTGTCAATGTGTTTGTGTATGTCTATTCATGCGAGTGTGCCTGTGTGTGTGTGTGTGTGTGTGTGTGTGTGTGTGTATGTGTGTGTGTGTGGGGGGGGGGTATGTGCATGTGATATGTATGTTGAGTTGTTGTGAATGTTAGTGTGAATGTCACAATATGACCTGCATGTATGTGAGTGTGTGTTATTGGAAAAAGTTGATTTGATTGTTGTTATTTTCATATTTGTGTAAACCTATAGTTCCTATAATTTGTTAAAGAAGTGAAAATGTATTTATTTGTGTAGGCCTAAACGTATTTTTATTGTTATTATTATTATTATTATTATTATTATTATTATCATCATCATTAGTATAAACATTATTATGAATAATTATAATAATTATATATATACATATATATATATATGTGTGTGTGTGTGTGTGTGTATATGTGTATATACAGTATATATATATATATATATATATATATATATATATAAATATATATATATTATATAATATATACGATATATTTATTTTCTTATATCTATATATATATGTTATTACTATTTTTATTATTATTATTGAGAAATGTGTGATTTTGTACAGTTTGTTTAGTTTTAAATTGTATTTTACCTGTTTAATAAAGTACTTTTTTAAAATAAAAAGGCAGAAATAAATCTTTTAAAACACTTTTTTTGCCAAGTTTCCATAATTACTTCAAATAAACTTCAAATAGATGGAAATAAACCACTTCACATGTTTCAGAAATGACACCATAGATTTACTGAAGTTGTTTCAGCTTGGGGGTAAAAATGACCCCCACGGCTGTTCTAGGGGGATTGGAATGTTGGCTGTTCTAGTGTTAAAGATTTTTGTGTGGCAAATCATGTTTATTTTGTTTAGGATCAACAAATCAGAGAAGCTGGGACGCTGGGTATCATTGTTAGGAAACTGGGAGAGACAAAGAATGCCAGTTGGTTTATGGTAGCCCAGATTCATGGCTACCCAACAATACCTGGTGAAAAATGCTCTCCTCAGAATTACCGTGAGGACTTGGTGGGGATTGTTATTGACAAGGTTCATGCCACATACAGTATCAGAGGAAAACGATATATCTTGTTTAAATGAATTTTTGGGGCATTTTGTGCCTTTATTGATAGGAGAGAATGACGATGGATAGGCTTGTGAAAGGGGGTGAGAGAGTAGGGGAAGACACTCTGCGAGCTGGCCACAGGCGGGATTCAAACCCCGGCCGCCAGAAGCACTTATATGGGACGTGCCTGGTTGCTAACCACTCCGTCAAACCAGTACCCCGAAAATCATATACCTTTGTGGTACAATTTAATGTAAGATTATAATCTAAGGACTAAATTGAAGTTTAAGCTCATGGCTAACAACAGGGCCTAGCTTCAGCATCATACTGTGGCTTGATATGAAATGGTCTGTGATGAGCGTGACTTGCAGATGGATGGCAGCATGTTGCTCCAAAACCTGTATGTATCTTCCAGCATTAATGATGCCTTCAGAGGTGGGCAAGTTACCCATGCCATGGGCACTAACATTTTAACAACCTTTTGAATTTTTTGCTAATAATGAACTGGAGGAGACAACTTACATGATGTCCAAGCACAGCCTGAAATGTGTACTCAGACCACAGCAGACTTTTCCACTTTGTTTCAGTCCATCAAGTGGATCCAGCTACACTGCATAGTGTCTGTTAACTTGCTGATATTGTGGTCCCACCCTCACACCTGGCTATTCCGCTAAGTCTGGTCCATGACTACATTGAATGACAAAAACTGGGGCAAAATGAGGCTGTGGACCTGAGCCTTAAAGCTATCTTTGGATAATCCGTTCACAGGCGAGGAATGAAAAAGTGGTTTCATGACCTCTGAGCGCTGACGTCTTAAATTCTTTCACTTTATCTTGAGTCACACTGAAGTTCATGCCAGTTTGGATTGATATTCCTCAAAGCTTTCTCCAGATATGTTCACAAGCAAGGGCTGAACTTGTATAGCATTCTTGAGATGTGTTGAGCAATAAGTGGATAAGAGACTCCAAGACGTTAACCTTTGACCGACCATTTCCAATTCTGATCAGTTTCTCCTTGAGCCACAGAAGACATCTGAACAAAGTCTGAAGAAAATCCCTGCAAGAGCTCTCGTGCATATGCCATTCCCAAAGAAACAGACGGACAAATGAATGGAAGGACGACCCATCAGATAAAACGTCTTTGGGCTCGACAGTAACTGATTTGGAGCCGAAATCTTCCTAAATGTAAAGGCCAAATTTAAAAAAGGTTTGTTATAACCACATTAACCATGAGACATGAGCTGAGGTTTCAGTGTTTACATTACACATTACTCCACACAGAAACACTCAGAGGGAGACGAGGTGAGATAACAGAGACTGCAGCCTTGCTCAGAAGACAAAAGCAGAAGGAAAAGAAGACAGAATTAATTTGACAGCGGATAAGTGACAGCCGTTCCCGTCCTTTAGCGCCACGCTTTCTTCTCCTCTCCTGCCCCATCCCGACTCGCTCCTCTCTCTAATTGCACCGTGGACATCCCTGGCGCACATTGGGGAATTTCACCCCCGATCTGGCACAGATTAACAGTCCCACAATGCTTTGTTGCTGCTTTATTTGCATGATAATTAGTCGGTGGCGGTGTGTATTCTAATTAATTTATTATTTCGTGAATATAGGTACACAGGCAGAGGGAAAGAGAGAGAGAGCAGGAGAAAGAGAGGAAGAGGAAAATAGAACAATGTGCATTAATTAAAGTGATTAAAGGATCCACTGAACTTTGCCTTGATGTGTTTATTCAATTAATAAGCAAAGTGGCAGATGACTGTGTGACTTTTATAACCATTAATTGTACCGTTTCCGTTAATTTGGGCTCATTCATCTTACACTCATCCTGCTAAGCCGTCACATCAATCTTTACCCGTTTGTTCACAGAGGGTCCATATTTTTCATTTTACAACATAGTGCTCTTGAAATCAAATTAGAAGATAAGTCAGAAGTTGAATAATGAAAACATTACCTTTAATTTAATCCAGCCTTTTTTTTAAACTAAGACAGTCATATGTGTTGGTGGTGAAAGCTCAAATTTTGTGTACTTTTAGTTCAGGAATAAGAATTTTTTCCCCTCTATTTTTCCTGCCTATCCCATCTCTACCTCTTCCGAGGAGGTTATGTTTTTTCTGGTGTGTATTTGCCTGTTTGTTTGTTATCAAGATTACACAAAAACTGCAGGACGGACTTTGCTGAAATTTTCAGGAGATGTTGATAATGGCCCTTCTTAAAAATGATTAGATTTTGGTGGTGATCCAGATAATCACCATTCATGAATGATCATTTTTTATATGTTTTAATAATAATAATAATACATTTTATTTTAGGGCGCCTTTCATGACACTCAAAGTCACCTTCCAAAAGATAAAAAGTGCATTAAAATAAACATAAAAACAGGCATAAAAACAAAAAACAATGCACTGGACAGTGCTAATATCAGAGGGAGTAGGGAAGCTTGAACAGATCAGTCTTGAGTCTTGTTTTAAAGAGAAGTAAGGACTGAGTGTTGTGGAAGTCAGGGGGGAGTGAGTTCCATAACTGGAGAGCTGAGTCGCTGAATGCTCGCCACCCATGGTGACAACGCAAGCAGAGGGGACTGACAAATGGACAGAGGAAGAGGATCAGAGTGTACGAGCAGATACAGAAATGTTTATATATACACTTTGAAATAGAGAGACAAAGATATGCTTTTGAGGCTTGTTAGCTTGAACCCTGATCAGCAAACTGAATCTTTCACACATTTTTCGATAGATAGTGCAGTTTTTACTCACACCAGTGAGTGAAATTATTTACTTTCACTTTCAGCTTGAAGGGGGAACACCATAGTTACCTTACAGAAAGCTGTATATTAATGAGAGGTTGAGTAAACAACTCATATCCATTTCTCCTGCTGTACAACAAAAGCACCTAATATACTGTTTATGAGGCTTACAGGTCAAACAGGGCGTAGAATTACATTTTTAATGGCTGCAGAGTGCACAGCAGGCGTGTGATGCAAGACAATGCAACATGACATCAAATGCTTGCATTCATTTAAGACGATAAATTCACTGATTAACCTTGTGCCTATGTCCTTCTGTGCTACAGATGTAAATATGACTGCATGATGTGTGTAACTAGAGTACAGTTAAGGCACATAAGAGCACTTAACTTACTGATGTAGAGGTAGACAATTCAGAGGTAAGAGTTTATATTTCCCATCAATAATCAAAAGAAACATCAGATCAACCAGTGGGTGAACAGTCAGCACTTTGAACGCAGAATTTCCTCCAAGCTCAGAAGGTCTCACAGTTCAGTTTGTTACCGTGGGTTGCTAAATATCATTATTAAGCAGCTGAAAGCCACAAAACTGGTCTTCAGCTGTATTGTATTCTATAAAAATGGGTTGTGGTACATAAAAAAGGTTGGGGCCTGCTGCCCTTAAACACAGATACACTCTGTACCTCTGCTTTTAAACCAGATTTTAAGTGGCTAAAGACAAAGTTACTTTCTGCATACTTAGAAAACACCAGCTTTTTTTTTCAGAATTATTGTCACAAATTAGGGCCTCCATTGTTTCTTAAGTAGCATGAGTGTGTATAAAACTGACAACAGCATCAGGCAGAAAACATGAAAGACACCTGCGCTGCATGCCAAAATGCTTCTCATCAGGAGTAGAATAGGGCAACTTTTGTCACTGGTCTTCTTCTTTCCTTCCCACTTCCTCAGTCTAGGTTAAGGGAAGCTCTTTCTCCCTCTCTCCCTCCACCTCCTCTGCTCTGTGAGGGATGCACACCAGGGAGATGGAGCAGTTTGAGTTGAGCTCTTGCAAAATCAAAACTCCCCTTTATTGTCCGCCTCTGTATCCGCCTTATTCCCACTGCATTGTCCAGGGGAACAAAGGCACCCGTCCCTCTCTCTGATAGAAGCCAATGGCTGGTAAGAGGTTTGATTTGAGTGTTGAGGATGCTATTTGCCTAGAGAAAGCCCGAGGACGAGGGCTGATCGCGCTTGGCAATAGAACCGGGCTGTCAGCTGGCATCGAGCGATAATTGCTTCCCATGGCAGGACCCCGTCGGCCGGGAGGAGAGGAGCGCGGCGTGGAGAGTCATCGCGGGAATCCATTTCCAGCGCAGCCCAGTCGTAATTGTTTCGTGAGCGCGAGGATACTTGTTGCCAATCTGCGTGAGGGCCAAGCTCTGATTGACACCCATTGACCGAAGAGACCAGGGGAAGCTGGGAAAGAGGTTGAGGAGGTTTGGAAGGCCTTGAGTATCACCACGATTGTCACTCAAAGATTTGAAGAGGAGAAGGAGAGAGAAGGGGAGGGAGAAATTGGAGTGGAGAGGTTGCAGACGAGAAAAAGAGGCGTCATGACTACTTAATTATCCTGTTTCTTTTCTGATAGTTTCCTCTTTCATTATTTATCCCTTTAAAAATCAAACCCTGTCCCTGGTGAATGATCATTTACACAAGTCAATAAAGCAGTAATCCTGAAAACAAGCAGCACGGGCTAACGTAATGATTTTCCTCGTGGTATACTCTTCAGGGGCGAATGTATATTTCATCCACTTTAAGCTGGAGGAAAGCTATTGATTAGTAATTGATAAGATCGTCTCTTCAAATAGACACAGCTGCCTGAGTGTTTTATCAAAGAGATCCTTAACGCTGATTGTGATTACCATATGCTCTATTGCTCCGCTTATTTTCTCGGGAACAACTTAATCTCTGCTATGTGAAAGCTCTTGCACAAGATGGCAAGGCACAAATACTCTTCAGTAAAGGAGAAGCAAAGACGTTTGTGTGAAGGTGTTCAGGTGAAACTACAAAAAAGTTTCTTATAGTTGGGAATGATCAATAGGCCCTTATCTTTAAGTTCAAAATTTTACCAGACAATACTTTAAGGGATATGTAAACATTTTTTTCCTTTCATGTCTTGCCTCACTCCTGAGTTCATGACAAGCAGATAGACAACATTCTGTGTGCTGTAACAAGGAAGAGATGGGCAGAGTGAATTAGCCTAGCTCAAACACTGGGAGTCAATGGGTAGTGTTAGCCTGCCTCTGCCTATGGACAAACCTTTCAGCAACTTTGAACTGCCCTGTATGTTTGCTGTGACTTGGTTTTCTGTGTGTATTATCTATTTTGAAATTAAGATAAGCATTTTATGTCATTTTATGTCATACCAAAGTAAATCTCAGGGTGCATGTGCTAACTACATAAAGTGCTTATCTTAGTCTAAAAATAGATAACATAGTATACGTAACACATGTTTATCTGCTTGTCATGGACTGAGGAGTGAGCAAGGACATAAAAACCCAAAAAGTTGGTGTATATCCCTTTAAGTCAAACTTGAAATTTGTACAAATTTGGAGGAAAATCACCCAGAACATTTTTAAAGAGATATTTCTATGTTTTAAGATGGGTTGTATCAGGTAGTAGAAAATAGTCAGTGGGGGTGCTGATTTGGTGGGTTGGTTAGCAACCAGGCTCGTCCCATGTACAAATCTGCCAACCTGGGTCCAAATCCAGCCTGTGCCCAGTCCACTGTCCCTCTCCTATCAATAAAGGCACAAAATTGCCAAAAAATACATTTAAATAAAAGAAAATTGTCAGTGAAGTGGCTGAATGGCTCCTAGCAGAGCTTCACCTTTAAGGAGAGTGAGCCAAGACTACCAGTAAGGTGCACTACTGTTGTTTCAGGTATTGTGTGTTGTAAGTGAAAATGAGCTTGAAACTATGCTGGGTCGATTGTAACATTAAGCGGGGTATGTACGTAAGAATTTTCTAAATCTGAAGAGATTTTTTATCCGTTAGAGACCCCACACATCAAGATGAAAATCAGGCATTGAACAGTTTTGATTGCACTGTGTGTGGTGTGCTTCAGTAATCTCAACACAGCACACAACGATTCTGTCCCAACACCGATCTGGAATCTAGTCCTCCAAACCAGAAGTTTCAAATGAGAAAACGTGATCGAAGAGAAACAGAGAAGAAGAAACATAGCAAGAACAGGAAAACACAACACCCAACACTGAAGAGGACATAGAAGAGGGAATGGTGGTGGTGGTATTTTTCATGGAAAAATCCAGAACTGTAAAGAAAGGAAAAGAGTTTGGAAAAAATCCTGGAGGAAATTTGAACACATGAGCTAGTCCTGTAACTGATGGTAGTGAAAGTAAGCTCAACTCTAAGATCTTTGGTGTTTGGCCCAAAGTGATGTTAACATGACCTGACTTTTCCCTATATGTGGATAAAAGTTGGCCAAAATGTGTGTGAATGCTGCTCAAGCATCAAGAATCCTAAAAGTATTACAGTACTACTGCTCCTTTTTTCTCTGCTGTAGAAATAGTATACTTTAGAATATTTAATTTGACCAATCAGAATCGAGTATTACGGTGCTTTATTGTACTAAATTATAGGCCTGACTCTATAGGCGCATCTCTTTCATGCATGACAGCTAACAGGCCATCACTGTCACATGTTCAGGATCTCCTCTGACTTTCTATTCCCTCTTCAACACGCTGCCCTGCTCAGAGATACTCAGAGATCCAGGTCCAAAGTAAGCGGGTAAATGGGGAATAGAGAGTGTCATCAGAGATTTGCCCAGGGCCTCAGATCGCCTGTGATGACGCTTTACCCTGCATGTTCACTCAGCCCTGAAGTGACACACGAGAGGGGCACAGGGACCCGCTGACAGCAGACGGACCTGAGCAGCTTCTCCGTCCTTAAATCCAATTCCATGCTTGACACCAGGTGGAATTAGCTTTGGACAGGTGAGTGATAAGTTCCCAGGGTGCTCTGCAGCCAAATGGATCCAAGACATCAAACTGAATGGTGGGGCCAGAGGTGGGAAGTAACTAAAAATCAGTTATTGGTATTTTCAGGCTTTACTTTCTGTCTTTTTTATTTGTTTTATTTTTCCATGTTTCATTTACTTTGCCATGTGGTGCCAGCTGATGATCACTGCACAAGACAAAAAGTTGGCAGACCTACTAGGGGAAATTCTGCCATTGTCTTATCAGCAGATCAGGTTGGCAGAGCAAAGATTGCAGAAAGGATGAAGAGTTATTGACAACATGGAAGACAGCAGCAATGAACTAATCCATTATAACAGAGAGGACTGGTTGACCAATCAGAGCACACTGAGCTGGCATGGAGAAGAGTAGCAGGAGCTTCAACAAAGTGTCATAGACAGAGAGAGAATACAGCTGGCTCAGGAGACTTAGTGTGTGAAACTGTTAGTTTTTTTGGTGATTGAATGCTACCATATTCTCATCAGAGTTTGGCGAAATACGAGGTCATCATCAAATTGGTTCTTTATTGCCTGGACTGTTTCACACATAAAAGTCTGGACCAGGGTTCACACACGGGGTTCACATCTTTAATTTGTTTTCATTTGTTCCTGTTGGTTAAGCTGTTCAAGAGAATCGACTTGTTTGCGAATGTCACATCTCTCCCTGAAAACCACCGTGGAAGAAGGTCAACAAAACAAAACCTCTGTTTAGGAGTAGAAGAAGATAGTGTGAAGATAATAACATAAAAGGGTAAAAAATGAGTCACAACAAACACATATACAGTGCTGTTAAAAATGCAGGAGTTTATCTGATGAGTGTAGGCAGAAGCAAGCTAGCATGCTACTCATGTACTCCAAGTGTTTAAGCTAAGCTAACTAATGGTAGGCGAGTCTTAGCTGTCTCTTCCCTGTTACTGGATCCACAGTCAAAGGAATGATGTCTCTGCTTAATATGGACTCATGGAGTAAGGCAAGACGAACCTGACACGCCAGATGGACAGTTCCATAAATCCGCCACAGAAATATTTCACTAATCCGTCTTGGATTGAGCCATTTGAAAATGTTTTCAAGGGCAGAACCTTCAAAACAACAACATCTTGTGATTGGATGATCATTAAGCTCGTCACATTCATCACAGACCAATCCATATTGAGCATAGCTGCTACATATGACATAGCATGTTAGCGGATAGCTTAACCTACTTTTAGACGATTGTTTCACGTTAGATTATGCCACACAGATGTATCATTTAACACATATGACATGAACCTTGTCGAAGACAATCTCTACCAAGTTTTCCCGGTAAACTTTTGAGAAGAGCATATTTCTCCAAGTATCACTGAGTAAACATGAGGACCACAGGCTAATTGGCACATCCATGGAGGATTTCCAGCAGTGATCCCCAGTCGAGAGAAGAGCAAAAACATGATTTCCCGTAAAGCAAGCTCCAAACGACGGTCTTTGCTCCTCTTTTAAAGAAAGCCAATTTCTGATTTAAAAAAGAAAACACTGGTATTGAGACGGTTTCAGAAGACGCCATCATTTAAAAAAAAAATGCAGTCACTTCCTGTTGTCATCACGTCCACAGCTCCCGCCTCTCTTCACTGATTGGGCCGTTAAGCATTTAGCTGAGTGAAGTTGTTGGACAATGGAGGTTGGTAAGACAGATATGCAGGATTTCAGAATCAAGCAGGTCCATCTGCTCTGCAAGGCTAAGGTAAGACATGAATACAACAAAAATGTTGGACTGTTCCTTTAAACACCTGAAACAAGCAGATTATTCTTATAAAAACAGACATCCTCCTGTCCACAGTGGCTTCAGTAAGCAGCAGATACCTCCGCACTACGACAGAGTAATTGTCGAGGTAACCGTCTTGTTTAGAGACCGGTCCGGGTCAAGGGTGAGAAATTACCCTGAAATACTCTCCCAGAGAAGAAATGGCTGCCTGGGTCGTCGGCGGCTGCCTGCTCACCGCGTCGCCTTGAGGCATTCAAATTGACAGGTCTCATTATGGGTGAACTCCCGATATTCCCCTTCGGATTCCTCGGCCTGTCTGTCTCCACCTGCCTGTCCATCTCGCCTGCTGCACCCACTCGCTGACAACCGGCACCGCTTTTAGACTGGAAACAAGCCCCTGTGAGCGTGTGCAGTGTTGTGAGCGTGGAGGCTGTGGCAGGCTTTGGAGAGAGGGCCTCGCTATGTGCTGACAATCTGACAAGGGTCTGCTTGTAAACAAACTGCAACAACCGGTGTGATCTAACCTATAGCATTGTATTGCAAATTAGACCCGCGCGCACCTACATGGAGATGCACACGCAGAAAAGCATGATGGTACCTCAGCAGAATCTTAAGTACCTTATGCAAACTGTATGTTTGTTGGGGAGGCACAGGCAGAGCACTGATGAGTGGCTCATTATGGCAACACCAGCACTACACACTGGGTATCGCATAATCAAAGCCTGGGGGTACGTATTAATTATCCTTTTGAATAGTGATGAAATTTTAAAAAGCTTCTCCTTAAGGCTCACATCACGGATAGATGAAACAAAGCGCGGCACAGCTTGCGCGCCCAGGCTCACATGTGTTTTTACATCTGTTCAGGATATTTCAATTTGATGCTCAACAAGCTGAGAGCGAGATTAAAGGATAATAATGTGTCATCCTGCACACAAGCATCTCTTCCAGAGCGCAGTAATAGCACATCAGCAGGCAGGCAGGCAGGCGGGCGGGCGGCGGGCGGGTTGAGCAGGCGGGCGGATTCTGGAGGAAAGAGCTAGCTAACAGCCATCACAGGAGAAGTCGATGCAGTCACGCGCGTGTCTCCCGCTTGTCTTCAGTCAAGGTTGCTGAGGCACCGTCTCTCTCTCAATAGGGAGAAAGAGAACACAGAGAGGAGGGGGAGGTCGTGTTGAGGTTTGCTTGAAAGAAATATTTATGAGCAGATTTTTCCTTCTGTCTTTAATGAACATGGTTAAAGATTATTTCAACATCTATAATGTATGGGTAACTATGGAAGCCCTTTTCAGCCACCTAAAAAAGACAGCTGCGTTGATTTGAGACAAAATCAAAATGCAAACAAAATTAAAGAAAAAAGTCATATATGCATATAAAACAGAAGTCAAAATTATGAACCAAAACATCACATGGGATAAAAAGGCCAAAGTTGTATGAAAGAAAGTCAGAATTATTGGATAAAAAGTTCAAACCTTGATATAAAAAGAATTTGGCTGATTTTTTTTTAAATTTTCAACCCCTATTGTCTTTTCACCCATTTTATTGCCTTTTTTTTACACTGTACTGATCTATTTTCCTTGTAAGTTTAATTTGTTTTACTTTACTTTACTATATATTTTTCTTTTTTACTTCCTTACTGCCCGTGTTAGTCAATAGAAGTTCATTTCTGTTTCATTTTCTGTCTATTATTTCTATGTGTGGCACCTTTAATGAAATTTTTGGTATGAAAACTGATATAAAATAAAGTTAAGATTAAACAAAAAAAATTAAGATACAAATCCAAATACAGCACTTAAAGTCAGAATGTGGGGATGAAAATAAAAAATTAGATGAAGTTAAAGGTTTGAGATGTAAATTAAATAAGAAATGCAAAGACATATTAGAATACAGTCATTTCAAAGTCAAACTTTTAAAAGCAAAAATTCAAGATTGAAGTCAGAAACTCGGGGATAAAGAGTCAAATTTGAAAAAAAATAAAATAACAGGTAAGATAAAATTGAAATTCAAGGTCCAAAATCCATGGTAAAGCCAAATTATGAGACAAGTAGAGATTACAGAAAAGTGAAAGTAGCAGAGAAATGGTCAGTGAGGTAGCAGGTCAAAATGTAAGACTGAAGTCAGAAATTATGGGATAAAAAGTCATTTTTTATTTGAGTTAAAATGTCAAGAGAAAGAACTTAAAGTAATCAAGTAAAACCTGGTGAGACAGGAGGTCAAACGTGAGTTAAAAAGCCAAATTTAAATTTAAGGCTGAAATTGGATTGTAATGAAAAATCAAACTGATTAAGTCTCAGGTGATAAAATAAAGAATCAAAACTGCAAGAGATAAAGTGAGAGCTCTTGAGATTAAAAAAGTCATAATTAATTTTCAGGCTAAAATTCTAACACAAATTTTAAATTTGAAAAAAAAAAGAGAAAAAAGTCAAAATGTTGAGAATCAGTGTTAAGCATGTGAGGTATACGATCACAAAGGTGGGATAAAATAATGTTAATTACAATATGAAAGAAAAAAAAAAACAACTACAAACTGAAACACAATATAACAATTCATATTTAAGATGAAAGTTAAGAATAATAAGACAACATGATGTCTATAAAAGTACAACTTGTGAGAAAAGGGGTCGTGAATATGACATAAGAAGTCAGAAGTACAAGATAAAGCCAAATGAGGTGATAAACTAGAGGTGCTCTGAGTGCACAAACCTCCATCAAGGCATTTTTCAACATTTTGGGCTTGTCATTGTCATTGTGTGTAAAATCTGTCCTATCTCACAATATGAAGATATTGTTTAAAAAATTCCTAGAGGCACATCCAGATTCAGATTGCAAATCAAATAACGTTTTTATAATGCCGTGACCAATATTTCCTGAAAATGTCCTTAAAATCTGTTGAGAGTTTGTTGAGCAATTTGGGAAAATGTGGGAAACTGCCATATCTTACAATGATAACAGAAATAGAAAAGCACTCAGAGAGCGCAGACCTCCGCCAGCGCCACAGTCCTCACCCATATTGTGATTTTCAACATAAATATTAGTCCTACCTTTATTTCATGTAAATATTTAGATTACTTGACCATGAAAACATACCATTAGCAACTGGATTCATAACGATATCTATTTTGGTTCAGTAGTTATTCACAAAAATCACATTTTTTGTCATGGCGGCCAGACGCTGATCCGGATCAACACAAAAATTAAATCACTTCTTCCTTTTCCCATGCTGAACATTTCCTGAAAATTAAATCAAAATCCATCCATAACTTTTTGAGTTATGTTGTTCACAGACAGACAGACGGACGGACGGACGGACAAACAAACTCTCCCGAAAACATAACCTCTTTTGTGGAGGTAAAAATTCAGAATCAACACCAAAATCAAACCACATCTTCCTTGTGCTATGACCAACACTCCTTCAGTGTTGGTCATAGCAGATTGAGTTATGCAGTTAACAACTGACAAAGAAACAAGCTAAAAATGCAGGAAAATAATCATAAGGTTTAATTTACGATTACAGTTGACTATAATTTGATTGCTTAACTCAATCTATTTGTGACATATCTTGTAATTAAGACCTGATAATCTTTTTTTTTGTTCCAGTCAATTTTAATCTTTCATTATTTTTTTTTATTATGATTGTGGCCACATTAATGTGCCAAAATGGGCCTCCATATAATAGATTAATCAGAGAAAAGAAAGACTGAAGTCAGGACGGCCTCCAGGACATGTGCACCAGTGGACAAGTCTTACTGCTGGACATTACAGCTGCACAGTGAGGGACTCATGGATATGGAGGCATTGTGAGCATGTTGGTAATTTGTATCAGAAGCTGCTGATTGACACTCATTGACCAGAGAAAGATGTGATGTATTTGGAATAGTCTTGAGTATCAGAAATGCATCATGGGAAAAGGGAGCGAGCAGCCGAGTGATTTTATGTAGTTACTGTAATGTTTGTCTCCTAATAGCACTGATCTTTTTCAATATCCTGCCTCCCTTTATGGTGTATAATCCCATCAATAATCGAGCGACCCTAACAGCAGGCAGCTTTTTATCAAACAAAGATTTTCTCATCTTCTTAAAACAGCAGAGCAGCTATTGATTCTTAATTAATGATTTCCTGTTTCAAAAGTCCTGTCTGCTTTCAAGAAGAAATATTCAATTCGGATTATTATTTTAATTACACTGTCCATATGATGAAATAGACCATCATGAAAGTTTCTCTCCCCTGAGACGACGCAGGAAATTAAGCACTGCTGAAAAAATGACAGACCCAGATACACTTATATCATATATCAAGGCATATTTTAATTTTTTGTGGGTCAGTGCACAAAAATATCTGAAGATTATAAGGTTTTGGCTGCTGAGGGGTTAACAGATCAGTTTGAGTGGTTAAAGGTGTTTGTAAAAGTAGTTCACAATTAAGAACAGTGACAGCTAATGGATGGATGGATAAAATAAGCAACATACCAATTAACTGTTTTTATTTTGCTGACAAACATTTCCAGTGTTGGGACGTTTTGGAAAAAGGTGTGCAAGAACAGAATATAATTTGCAACTCATTTCTGGTCTATATTCAAATAAATACACTAAAAAAACTAAATATTTCATGTTCAACGTGTTAGATTTTCGTGTTTATTTGTAAATACTCATTCATTTTGAATCAAATACTTGCAACATTTTCCAAAAAAGCTGGGACAAGGTAACCAAAAGACTGGGATTGACACTGGGAAACACCTGTTAGGAACATTTTACAAGTGAACAGGTTAATAGGATACAGATGAGTGTGATGATATAATAGGAGCATCTCCAAAAGGCTCAGTCGTTAACATGTAGGGATGGGACAACGCCCACCATTTTGTAAACATCTGTATGAGCAAATAGATAGTCCAACAGTTTAAGAACAAAGTTAACAATGTAAAAATTACACAGTTTAGGGATTACATATTCCACAGTCCATGAAATCCACCACAAGATTTGTAGAATCCATAGAAACCTCTGTATTCAAGCAGAAAAGATAAAATCCAACATTGAATGCCTGTGACCTGTGATCCCTCAGGCAGCACTGCATTAAATACAGACATCATTCTGTAAAGGATATCAACACGTGGGCTCAGCTAACACAGTTCACCTTTACATCTACAAGGTCAAACTCTACTATGCAAAGACAAATATCAACAACACTCAGAGACACCGCCGGCTTCTCTGGGCTTGAGCTCATCCGAGATGGAATGAGGCAAAGTGGAGAAGTCTTCCATGGTCTAAGTCCACATTTCAGACTGTTTTTGGGCATCATGGATGTTGTGAAGAACAATTTGACCTTTGTACACATTTTATGTATTCAACCTTTGTACATAATTTATGTAACCTTTTTCATGTATTTGTCTCTTTATAACCCTGATCTAATCTTGTTTAATTTTCCATGTACTTGAATATTTCTTTATGATCTCTTTGTAATCATGTTTAATAACCATTGTTTAGCTTTTGCATTCATTGTTTAGCTTTTGCATTCTTCTGACACACACACACATTACACATTACACGACCTCGCGCAGGCTCCTTCTTATCAACATCATGATTGGGCTGGTGACACCTTCTCCAGACCGGCTCGACCCGGCTCATCCCGAGAAGGAGAGGAGCCTGTGCGGAGGTCACTTCATACACACATATTCTTATCACTCTTATAAAAGAGAGAAGACATTGTATTCCTTGAGTTCAACATTCAGACGGTTTGACTGTATTGTTGGCTCCTCGCTGCGAGTAAATTCCATCTGATTGCATCCAGCTGCCTCTTCGTCATCTTTTATTCTGAATTATGTCAGGTGTTGGTACGAACCTTGAAAGTTACACTGAGCTCTTAGAACTGTGAAGGGACAAAATCCTGACAGATGTGGTGTAAAGAGAAAAAGGACCATCCGGACTGTTATCAGAATGCTAAATTAATGCTAAAAGATACAGGTCAGGGAGCAACCTGCTTCCATTCAAGCAAAGTCTTTTTCAGGGACGTCCTGCTTATTTCAGATGCATTCTTCACGTTACAACAGTGTGGCTCCGTAGTAAAAGAGCGATGGAACTAGATTGACCTGCCTGCAGTCCAGACCTAGTATAAAGTGAAAAATACAACACTGGAGACCCCGGACTGTTGGGTCAGTGCAGGCAAGAATGGGAAAGGAATCCACTTACCAATCTTCAAATTCAAGTGTGTGACTTTTCACAACAGAAAAATAAGGTTTATCAGTTTGAACATTGAACATTTTGTCTTTGTATAGCATAGGATTTAAAGGTGCAGTGTGTAGAACTTGGCATTTTAGCAACATCTAGCGTTCAGATTCTAGAATGAACCTGACCGTAGCCAAAACGTCACGTCGCTGAGCAACGGAATCCTGTGTAGACCAAAAAGGATCCTGAACACAGCACACACTTTATGTTGGGTGTGTGTTTATGCACACAGTTTGAATCCCTAGGACAGAGTAACAACTTTCTATGCATCCACTGCCATCCTCTCCTCTTCTTCTTCCTGCATTCAGGTAGATTTCAGAACCGGCGGACAGATTCGCGTTTCGTTCTTTCTGTCCCTAAAACCACCCGTAGACAACACGGCGGATCAATATGTCGGCCTACACGAAACAGCGGCCTGCGGTAATGTAATTTTTTTTATAAAGATTTTTGTAACTAAATAAAAATAAAACAAACGTTTTATGGGGATGATTGTACTCCTATTTTGACGAACTTTACATACAAATAGAAACATATAATTCCTATATTCACCGTTTCTGTTTGGCGAAATGCGGTGGATGCATAAAATGCCACATTCTACACACTGCACCTTTAATATAAGATACTCCTTTATTAGTTCCACAGGAAAAGCAAATTTACAGAAGCAATAAAATAAGTAGAAAGAATGAAACTCACAAATGAAAATATAAAAAAAATATCTTTAAGTAGTGTTTACAGCTGTTATGTACATGTTCGATACAGTATATTGCCGATGGAGATCATTGGAGATTTACAGATCAATGCATTCTCTTTTTACTTACGTTTAACACAACGTCCCAGCTTAACTGTAATCTTTGTGGAGTTGATAATGGAGCTCTTCACTTTTACGAGGTTAAGGAGGGCTTATCATCAAAATAAACCTGGGAAGTAATTCTTATCATTGTCAGGAGGTGCTGATCCAAAACGATCTTCACTCTTGAGGCCACATTTTATGAAGCTCTTCTACTGAACTGCATCGTATTAAAGGATCTTTTGAGCCGTGGAGTAAAATGGAGACGGGCTAATTCCTAGAAACACCTTTCAACATGCAGTGAAGCTATAACTCACCTGGATGTGGGAAAAGGCTAATATTTCATGAGATCCAGAGTTTCCCTACTTAACAGAAAATATGAAAGAGCTTTTGCAGGCAAACAATCGGAAAAGTCAAGGAGCCAGCCTTCATGACAACACGCATCAGACCTCCTTTGGTTCAGCAGGAGCAGCGTTTGTCTGGATGTCTCCTCCTATGACCAGAGAGGATGATCTAATCGCCTGCTGCCGCCGCCGCTCCCACAGATGCACCCTCGACGATGACAGCATGGGTGAGCAGGTGAGGTCGCAGCCAATTGTCGCTAATGGGAGCGAGATCAGGCACGGCGCTAGCAACTGTGCGAAAACTCTAACCTTATTATTTACAAAGCTGCACCTCCAACCTTATCAGACTCAAACGCAGGCGGAGATTATCGCAGTCATAAAAAAGAGAGTTGTGAAGAGCGGGGAAAACAAGCTATACTGTAGCTGTCAAAACCTCATCCTGTCTGAATTCCTTCTTTACAAGTGCCTCACTATATGTAAACACAAGCACACACCCACACAAAAAAGTACACACCAAAGCACTCACGCTGAATTTTTTCCCCAGTCTAGGATGTTGGAAAACCTGTCAGACTCCCACAAAGAAAAGCAAATTTATTTATTTATTTGAGTTCAGAGTAATTACAGGCATTACGGCGGTGCTTGGCTGTGACATCTCTTTATAAAATCAGGTTCAGAGTGCGCCGAGCAGAGACGTGCCAGGGAGGAAATGTGACTCTTTTCCTCCTCTAATCTCTAATCAAATTAAATAGGTGAGCACTTTTTTTCGACTCCTTCCCTCTCCCTATCACATGAGACGAGAACGGATAAGCTTTGCCTCAAACTGCCATCCAGATTCCAGGAAAAATTCGACTTGTCAGCGCTAACTTCCACTATTTTTTGGTCCTGAGGAATTTTTCAATATGTCTGCATGAGTGCACTCACAACAGCCGTTGTTGCCAGGTCTGCTTATTGTAAGGAACTTCAGGCTTTGTTTCACTCAAAGCTCTCTTTAAAAAAGGAGAGCTCAATATTTTGTCCTGTTGGAGAATTTTCCAACACATATTTCACAACTTGTGGCAGATCCATCTTGCCTTCTTCAAACTGCAACAATTGTGAGCAGCCCAAAGCAGCACGACCCAATCAGCTTCCAACAGAGCAGAAAGAGGCGGGAACTAAAAGTGAGGCAATAGCAGGAAGCAACTGCTCGTGCAGAGATTAGCATAGATGCTAATAGCTTTAGTAGCACATTTATCAGACCTGGATCACATTTATTTAGTAAAGGGATATGCCAACTTTTTTTTCTTTTTGTGTCTTGTCTCACTCTTGAGTCCATGACAAGCAGATACTATAATTATTTGATATATTATAAAAGCAGTAGCAATATTTTATTTTTTACTGTTTATTTTTTGTTGTTTTAGTTTAAATCGTTTTTAGTTTTAATTTCCCTGAGGGAATTTCTCAGAGGAATAAATTAAGTTCTATCCAGTCTAATCAAATCCAATTGAATTAAATTTAGATAGATAGCATTCTTTCGATTGTGTCCAGTAACAAGAAGGAGACAGACAAAGCTTGCAACTGCTAATTAGCTTAGCTCAAACCCTGGGAGTCAATAGGTAGTATTAGCCTGCCTCTGCCTTCAGCCATCAGATATTTTTTTTAGCAACACTAAATGGGAGTTTAGAGGGACAAAGAGGAACACTTTATGTAATTTTTTAAAATAAATACATACTAAACTAACCCCAAAGAAGTGATCCTCTTCCTCTCGTACACAGTCAGCCATAATCTTGAGTACCATCGTCTTCTACTCATAAACAGAGGCTTTGATTTGTTGACCTACTTCTGCATTGGTTTGCTCTGTGTGATGTTCGTGAATGAGTTCAATTTGCAGTTGTGAGGATGGTTTGTTTGTGAGCCATTCTTACGTGCAAATTGCCAGAAAAGTTTAGTCATGGACTCGGGAGTGATGCAAGACATGAAAAGAAAAACAATTGGCATATCCCTTTAAATAAAAAACAATACTGAAGGCATTTTCCATAGTAAAAAGTACTGAGACTGAAAACACAAAGATGGTTTGAATCTATCCATGGCTCACATTCTGTCCTTAGGACAATGACAGTAAGGCCAAACCTCTAAATAATCTGATCGACCCTAAATTAATGTGATTTATGGAGTCATCATTCAATCACCTGCTGGATTTTGTTTATAAAGCTTCTGTCCATTCCCAAACACTTTCTATGGGCTCTTTCCTAGATGGACTAATGAAACATAAGCAACAGTCCATATGATGTATCAGGTGAGTTCCCCAAACTCTAAACTTCCAACAACATTAAAAGCAAAGAAAATAGCTTGTGCTGAAGCTCCACAGAGTGGCGACAGATTTCACCGGGGGCTATAGTGAGTGGGGAATACTGGTGTTGTTGCTCACTTCAGCATCTAAGAGGGAAATAAACAAGCATTACAACCAAGAAGACAAAGAAATAATCTACCTGACACTATTTGAAAATACAACCATAAAAACTAAGAATTAAAACCAAATATTATTTGATCAATCACTCAATCAATCTTTATTTGTATAGTGCCAATCCATTTTGTGTTGTGTCTATCTATCTATCTATCTATCTATCTATCTATCTATCTATCTATCTATCTATCTATCTATCTATCTATCTATCTATCTATCTATCTATCTATCTATCTATCTATCTATCTATCTATCTATGTGAGTGCGGCTGGAGGTTGCTTGTTTGGGACTTGTTTTATGGACCTGGTTCCTTGTTTCACTGGCAAATCTGGCAACACTGACAACAGCAGCCGCAGCAGCTAAAGGAAAACACCAGTGCCAAGAATCCAATTGAAGGTATTTGTTTCCATTTCCGGCTATTTGGTGAATACTAGACAAGATAAATATGTGATTCCTTCCTGCCTAACACGGTGTCTTCTTGTGGAAACAGTCTTCTTGGCATTTTTTCTTCAGCACTGAATAATTGAACAGAGCGAGAGGAAGGCCTCTGCAGGGTTCATATTGAGTTTTTACCCACTTTCCCCACATCTGTTCTCAAATCCACATTCATGCGGATCACATGACAACACATCCCGCCTTTGAGCTCTTCTTTTCTTTTTTTTTTATATCAGAAAATACGACAATGCAGGTACAATATGGTCAGACTCCACTGGGTTTGCACATGCTAACGCTGCTCTGCTCGTACCGTGCGCCTCGGGGCCTTGACAGAAAAGGAATGACACACAAAAAAAACTAAAAAGGAGAAAGGGGGGGGATAAAAACAACTTCCCCTCATGAAGACGACCAAAAAAAAAAAAAGCTGTTACATCTCTTTCACAGCTTCAGGGACAGTTTATGAGCGGGAGACGGCGCCACTTTGACACTGTCAGCTTCTGACATCGACGTTAGCAGGCGCCGTAGCAAAGCGGCCTGCTCCTCGCGTGTTGATGTGTGTGCTTGAATACTGCAGGTCTTTTGTGTGTGACTTGATGTCTAGAGGCCTTTATGATAATGAGCGCCAGGTCTTCCCCACTAAAACATATCAATAAATAAAACATAGGAGCTCCTGCATTGTGGGTGAATCACAGAGAGAGAGGGAGCCTCCTTTTAGCTCGCTGCCACATTCAGGGAGCGAAACATAGCCGTGATACAAATACACCATCATAAACACTTAAGATGAACAATCCACGTGAGACCCAGGCAGCAGCCCCCTTTTATCGGCGGTGAGGCAGGAGTGTACATAATTAAGAGAGGAAAGTGTAAAGATATAATTGGTGCGTTGTTGATAATCTTGATTACCATTATTAAGTAGTTTTTAAAGATACATGACTCTGAGCCATATTTAGAGGACCTAACTTATTAATCAGGCAGCTGTTTGCTGTAGCTCTACTGAGGAATGAAGAAGAGGTACTGTAATAACTCATGTTAGAGGAGTGAGAATAGACTGTAAGTTTAAGTTGAATTAATAATCCAACCTGAAGCAACATTACAGCGGGAAATATGCAGGAGTTAAACTTAAATATCCAAACAAAAAGAAATATTCACACTACTGTACTAATGTTTCTCCTTGTTATTTAATGTTAAAGCTTGCCTGTTTGCTTTATCATTCATGAAAATGACTATTTAATTAAGAAGACATGGTCAAGATGAGTGACATGAGTGTTGCCGATGGACAGGCTTGTCCATGTTTTTCAGTTCACTTGCTGGGTTTTAACACACAACCATCTCTTAGGTTGACAGAGAATGGTCCACAGTGGGGATGCAACTAATTACTATTTCTATCGCCGACCAGTCTTCGCCTATATCCTTGATTAGTCGACGAATAAGATTGGGGTTTCCACACAACTATTTAACAGCTTGGCATTAGAGAAGGGGGGGGCAAGTGGCGGCCCGGGGGCCAAGTGCGGCCCTTCACGTCACTAAATGTGGCCCACCATTCATTCCCAAAAAACAGCAGTTGTAAATAAGAAGAAAACTCAAATATCCAATAAAAATTAATCTATATAATCCATACTGATATTCTTATTGGCTTTTGTAAGTTGATTATGACCTTACGTTGCTGTAACAGTGCTTCTAAATCTCTTTAATGAAGCCTTTGAACATTATATCAAGTATTAGTCAATACTATAATGTATAATGGCAGCAGTTAAATATTTGAGCTTTAAAAATTTGAATAACACTCATCATTTTATTGATTTGAAAATAACTTCATTGGCTTCAATTCCATGTATGTTAGCTAAATTTGCTTGAATTCGATGTCAAGTTCATTTATTTATGCATAATAATTGGTAATGTATGAATATTGGTATTGTAATTTTGTGACAAACTTATTTTCTCATATGTTGTTTATCCAACATTCTTTTTCATCGAGAGTTTCTGAAGATTTGTAACAATGTGGCCCTAAGGCTGGGAAAAATGGTTTTATGTGGCCCTCTTGGTAATTAAAGTTTCCCACCCCTGTATTAGAGATTTTAGTATCATATTATGTTAGATCAAATAATGTGTTAAAATGATACGGTAATTTTTAACAGTAACAGAAGTAGTCAAGCCAAAGTTTTTCTGTCTGTTCGCAGGATAACTAAAAAAGTTATATACAGATTTTGATCAATTTTTCTGGGAATATTGGTCATAGACCTGACACACCAGATGAGCTATTCAAAATATTTCCCAAGTCCATTTCAGAGACAGAGCCCATCGAAAGTGTTTGGGGGGCAGAACCTTTTAGAAGCATATTCAGCAGGTGATCGGGTGACCAATTCATTGCAGGCTTATTGGATAGGCAGGTGCTGCTGCAGGGCTCTGACGGACAGAACATGAGCTACTTTGTAAATGTAACTCTCTGCAAAACATGTAAGACGTGGACCGAAAATATCCTCACTGTAGAGAAACGTCTGTTGTGTTTTAATTGGTTTAACATCTATGCTAACCTCTATATCAGCAGTCACTTCCTGCTGTCGTCTTGTTTGAATTTCTCACCTCTTCCTGCTCTAAAGGACTCTGATTGGGCCGTGCTGCTTTGGGACGCTCATAATTGTTGTAGGTTTGAGCTTAGGGAGATGGATCTGCCTGACTGCAGACACTGAATCATGAAGGTCCATCGCACTGCGCTGCAATCCAAATCAGGATGCAGATCCATTTTTTTTTTTTAAGAATTACACATTGAAC
Organism: Scarus forsteni; assembly: GCA_036419115.1. Classification (NCBI taxonomy): domain Eukaryota; kingdom Metazoa; phylum Chordata; class Actinopteri; order Labriformes; family Labridae; genus Scarus; species Scarus forsteni. The sequence continues at coordinate 15,572,850 of JAZDUH010000033.1, read as the reverse complement.
AGTTCTCCACACCATACATGATAACTCAGATTTCAATGTCAGAAATGGTTTGGTGACAGTTTGTGCTCTTAAAGCACCTCTAGTTAGGGATGTCCTGATACTGAATTGTTTCAGTAAAAGTATAAGATTAGGGCCAATGTGGGTATTTTTCTATTCATACTGTTGTGATGTCTATGACATCATGAGATGTTTGGTGTTGTCAGCCTGAGCCTGTGCCTGTGAGTGCAGATCCTTGATTGGAGTAATGTCAGACACCTGTGCGTAGAGTGAGGAGGTTATTTAAGCTCCTGCAGTCACACAGTCTCTCTTTCTCTCTGACCTTGCCTCCACACAAGTAAACCACATTTATTCTAGATTAGGTTTATTTCAGTTCACAATCTACATTTACACATCATCTTCACTCATGCACATTCTACACTACTGACTGCTGATTTACACACTTCATGCTTTAAATATTTGATTTCTTATTTGAAGTAACTTGGAGAAGTTTGGTTTAATTGGGTCTAATATGTTTTTTCTAATTGTTTAGTTTGGTTCAATTCAGTTAACAGTAAACTGCCTAATTTGACTATTTGATTTGGCCTAATTTGGTTTAGTTTTACCTTACTTGGTTCAATTAAAGATTTTTTTTGAGTTGAATGCTTACTTTGGTTTGATCTGAAAAAATGAAGACTTTTTAAAAATCATGCCATCGTGTTCTCTCCCTCCTTTGTTGTGACTACCTGAGCCAGGCCATGACTGTAGATTGGGGATCAGGACTTAATACTGATCCCCAGGTGATTGTGTGTTGCGGTGGCAGATGCGCTGTTGGGTTGAAAAGGTTTTACCACATACATTCGGTGTTTGTGAACGGAGGACAAAAATTGTTTAAGTTTTGCTTTTATGTACAACTCCAGCTGCTCAACAGTCTAGGGTCTCCATTACCAAATTTGTGCTTCATAATGCTCCACAAATTTTTGATTGGAGACGGGTACGGACTGCAGACAGGCCAGTCTTGTACCTGCACTCTTTTACTCCAAAGTCAAGCTGTTATAAAATGAGCAGAATGTGTCCTCATTGTCTCTGAAATAAGCAGGAACATCCCTGAAAAGTTGCCCTTAGATGGCATCGTATGTTTCTCAAAAACCTGTATGTACCTTTCAGCTTTAATAGAGCCTTCGCAGATGTGCAAGTTACCCATGCCATGGGCACTAACACACCCCCATGCCATCACAGGTGCTGTCTTTTGACCTTTGCTCTGACAACAGTCTGGATGGTCCTTTTCCTCTTTAGCCTGGACGGCACAACATCCATGATGTCCAAAAACAGTCTGAAATGTACACTCAGACCGCAGCAGACTTTTCCACTTTGCCTCAGTCCATCTCAGATGAGCTCAGGTCCAGAGAAGCCGGCTGTGTTTCCGGGTGTTGATATATGGCTTTGTCTTTGCATGGTAGAGTTTGACCTTGACCCTGTAGATGGAGAGATTAACTGTGTTAACTGATGGTTTTCTGAAGTGTTCCTGAGCCCACGTGCTGATGTCCTTTTACAGAATACTTGTTTTTAATGCTGCCTGAGGGATTGAAGGTCATGGGCATTCAATGCTGACTGTCAGCCTTGTTGCTTGCATGCAGAGATTTTCTTTGAATCTTGATATTATGGACTGTAGATTGTGCAATGTCTAAATAACTTTAAAATTCTACCTTGAAATATGTTTTTAAACTCTTGGACGATTTGCTCACACAGTAGTTTAAAAAGTGTTGAACCTTATGCTATTCTTGTAAACAACTGAGCTTTTCTGTGATTCTCCTGTTCACCTGTGGAATGCTCGAGACGATTTTTTTTTTAACATTCCTCGACTTTCTGATGCCCTGTCCCAGCTTTTTTGCAATATAATTCTTGGGCATCACAGTAAAAATGAGTAAGTCTTTGTAAAAATGTGAAAGTTGAACATTATATATCTTGTCTTTGTTGCGTATCCCACTGAATAAAGATCAAAAAGCACTTGCAAATCATTGTATTCTGTTTCATTTACATTTCATAAAGTGTCCTAACGTCATCAGAATTGGGGTGTAAAAAGTTAAACTGCAAAAGAGAAATTTAGTCAGTATACATTTAAATTAAAACACAATTTTCTGTAGTTTATTTTTGGGCAGGGAATTGCATTTTAACTTTGCTTAAGAAAAAAAACCCGTATTGGGGCTGACAGGGGCAACCAGGAACACCAGGAAGTTTAGAAAGATTGCTCCGTAACACTTGTATTTTTCACTTTGTGGCCCTTTAATAAAAAAGGTTGTACAACATTTTGTCCTGTACTCAAACATACATGACCCACTGAAAGCAGCTCCATGACCCGCATTTGGGCCCTGACCCACCAGCTTGGAAGCACATGGTTTAAACTAAATCTCAGCAGTTCATTGGAGAATCTATTCAGTGTTTGCTGTCCAGGAACAAATGCAAAAACTCGCACGAGGAGTTGATTGGAGCTAAAAATGTGCAGGAATCAGAGCAAATATTCGTGAGGTTCTAATCAAGGAGAATCGGAGCTGACAGCGAGAATTAACACAATCAAACTCTCCTCCAAATCAGCAGCTACATGAAACAACATTTTTAAAAACCGCAGCAACACAATCTCACTGATAACTTCACCCTTTTGTGTCCTAATAATCCGTCTTTTGTCTCTTTTGTGTTATGCGCTCTGCCTGCAGAGGTCAGGTCTTACCCTCAGGATCCAGGTTTGGCTCCCAGGTGCAGAGTCTGCCGTCCTGGCCCGGCTCAAACCTCCCCCATCCTCACACCCGTCCTCAGGCTCCATCGCTGCTCTTCAAACACAACTTGAAACAAACAGACAGAAAAAAAAGAGGATTAAACATTGATTAGTGAGAAAAACATTGGTGGATGTTTATTTCCAGAGGCAGAACATTTGAAGGAGGAACTGGAGAAAAATATCTTAATGAGGCAGTCAACAATGCAATCATAAAATGGAGGAATAGTGGACAAATTAGCACATTTTTCTGTGGTTAAAACATAATTAATGTACTACTTAAATCACTAATCAATATGAAAGTATATCAACCAAGTAGGAGTGACAACTAAAACTTATAATTAGGAAAAATATATTGTGATTTGAGCTAATGCTCCCAGCTGAATTTCAAAATAAAACATTAAAAACATACTCTTATTGCAAAGCTAAGTACAAACAAACTTTGGCCGCTGATTACATCTTTTCAGCATTTTAAACATAAAAAACAAAACACATTTTTCAATCCTCACACTTCTATCACAAAAACAAGGCAGGAAACTTTTTAAAACATCACATGTAAGCTGAAAAAACTCCTAATAAACTGTTTATGTGGTGGACCATAATTATTACAGCAGTGTGTGAGGGTGTTAAACTCCTCATTTAGGTTTAAAGTCGCCGTGTTCGGGCTGGTACCCAAAGTCATACTGCCCTCCTTTGGTGAAAACAGGTATTACAACAACTTTCCTGAGAGTGGAGTCAGTACTGAATGAGGCTGACTGGAAGTTTTAATGAAATTAGTGCTCACTGAGCAAAAGTTTGTCATGTGATCTGATTAGTGTTTGGAGGTTTTGGTGGCCCTGCAGTGCTGGACTCAATGACAAAAGGGGTAATGACAAGAAATCCAGGGCACAACAATAAATTAGAAAACACAAAATATCTGAAAGAAACAAAAAAGGTGATACAACAGCAAGTTAGGACACAAGAAAAACAAATAAGGCAACATAACAGAACAACAAAGAAAAACTAAATAGAAAATAAAAGGTAACAGCAGCAAATGAGGAAACACAAGAAATGCAGAGCACACTAATAGATCAGAAAACAAAACATAACATTAAAGGAACACATAAGAAAACAGCAACAACAAATGAGAACACAAGTAAGAAAAAACAACAAACTACTACAAACATAAAGACATAACAGCAAATAAGGAAACACCAAGAAATGTAGAGCGCAACAATAATTAAGAAAACATAGCATCACATGTTAAAGTTGTGCTGTGTTGTTAAATTGTGTTTTGTTTAATTTGTCTGTGTTTAATTTATTACTTGATGTGTGTTTTTCAATTTGCACTTTTGTTTCAATTTGTGGTTGTGTTTATTTGTCATTTAATTTGCAGTCTTTTATTCCTGAAATGTGTTTTTTAATTTGTTGTTTTTCATTAATGCTGGCGTTATTTGCATTCTTCTTTTGTTAGATTTTATTTGTCGTTGTGGTTTGTGATTTTTTAATTGTTTTTGTTAAATTGTTTTCTTGATTTTTTCTTATTTCTTTTTTATTTGTAGTGTTTATGGTGATTTTTTGTTATTTATTCATTCTTGTGACTTCCTTTTTGTTGTGTTTAAAACTACTCTACATTTTTTGTTTTATTTTATTCATGGTTGCGTGATTTTGTAGTTGTGAAGTTTTCATTCGTTCTGTTTTTATTACTATTTCATTTCTGTTGTTTGTTAAATGGATCTATTTTTGGATTTGTTGTTAGTTTCATGATATGTTTTATTTTATCCAAGCCTTTTTTGTCTTTTTATGATTTTATTTGTCACTGTTATTCAACTTGGTGTAATTTTATTTGTCCTTTTTTTTGCTGTATATTTTGATTTGCCAAAAATGCTTCTATTTGTGTTACTATGTGTTTTCTCATTTCTGTTGTGGTTTTCTAATTGTTGTTATATTTTATACATTTGCTGAATTTCAGATGTGTAGAGGTTATGATTTTGCTTTGTTGTGTTATGCACCAAAGGGCCACCATATGGGTCTGTTTTAGCACATTGCTCCCATTAGAACATAAAATCCACTTTATTCTTGAAGCACATGTTAACATCACAGTTGTGTCTGACTTCCTGACTTCCTTTACTTTTTAGTCTTCCTTCAGTTGAACAGTGAAGACACCAGCTGCAGTAATCAGATCAAAATTCAGAATCATTTGCCAATATTGATGAATTTCAAGTTGTGGTCTCTGCGTCCCCTTAGGCAACATTACAGTACACATAGCTGCATGCAGTCATTCCTGAAACTTCACATTTAATTAACTGAAGTGCCATTAACCTCCACTTTTGTCACTTTAGTCTCTTTTGTCTCCTAGACAATCAGTGATCACATTACTGTTCAAACTTATTGAAATACACATGGTTGTCGTTAAGGGTGAGGAGCTTTAATGTGTCCTGAATTCAAGCCCAGACTTTTACTTTGGTGCTTTGACTCCTTTAAGAGTTTGACGGGAGAAAAGGGGGATTTCTATTTAAAAGTTTTATGTGTGATTATTCTGCAGAGGCTGCCGTCATGTCTGCAGAGGCTAATCAAGACAAACAATAAACAGAGCACGGTTGTACAGCAGGTAGTGTAGGTGCTTCACAGCAAGAAGGTTAGGGTTTGATCCCTGTGTTGGTTAGGGCCTTTCTAGAGTTTACCTTTTCTTCTTGTTCATGTGTTGGATCTCTTCAGGCACTTCAGTTTCATCCAACAAACCAAAAACATGCCCTTAGGTATGAGTGTGAGCATTACTGGTTGTTTGTCTCACTATGTGGCCTTGTGTTTGGCTGCGGACCTGCCTCTTATCCAGTGTTAGCTGGGATAGGCTTGAGGCCCCTGGGACTCTGAAAATGAATAGCAGTATATATAATGGATGGATTGATACAGTGATAAAGAAAATTCATAATGATGTCAAAGTTAAAAAAGTTGATCTATTCAGGCGATGCCTTTTGTGTGGCTGTGCGGCAACAGTCAATCAGAGGTGTGTCGTGTGGACGGTCCATCCGATTTTAACAGACAGTTATTCATCCGGACTACATGCGGATGAGTTCGTCTAGGCGGAACTAATGTCAGCTGAGGACATTGATATCAAGCTCACTGTTGATTTGTCTGTTTGTGTGTCAATCTCAGCAATCTGCAGGGCATCAGCTGCAGTGTTTTGTGGTTGATAAGTGAGTGAAAAGGATACAGCTGGAATAATGTCGGCTTATACATCCTATTACATGATATATGAAATGATCGCGGTGAAACTCGAGCGGACGTGACGTCACCGAGCGATGGTCGACAGCGGCGGCTACCAAAATGAGGTATTTATGAATGCGCGACGCTACGTCAGTGGGCGACGCGATTTTGGTAGCTGGGTCGCTTGCGGTGTGAATGCAGCATTAGGAAGTGTATAAGGGCCATGTTATACGGAAAAAATAATTTTGGAAAAGTCGAGATTAAAGTTGAAATGACAAGAATAAAGTCAATATGCAATTTTGTAAAAACAGTCAAAATGTTGTGAATAAGGTCGATAGACATCGTATGTTGACTTTCAACTTTTTTCACAACATTTTAACTTTAATTGCATCACTTTGACTTCAATCACGAAATTGTGTTTCAACTATATTTATGACATTTCAAATTTTATCCCACTATTTCAACTTTTATCTGAAAATTCCAACTCTATCTTCGTCATTGCGACTTTAATCTTGACCTTCTGAAAAATATTCTTTCCATCTAAAATGGCCCTAATATTCTTCAGTAGACTTATGCTGGGGAAAGGATGTTAGCGTTATTTACAGAGCTCCAGGTGATGCACAGCTCCCTTCAGAGATCACCAATGACTTTGTCTACAGTCACTGTAATACTGCAAGAACCAAGAAGCTAAAACAGGCTCAGGGGAAGTTGTGATATAATGAAGCAAATGATGCTGACATCCAACATAATCACTCCATCAGTCTTTACCTCCACCAAGGGGATTATGTTTGTGCCAGTTTATTTTTGTTATCAAGATTACGCAAAACTACTTGACGGATTTTGCTGGAATTTTCAGGAGATGTTGGTCATGGCCCAATTTAAAGGAACACTCCAACATTTTTGTTTCATGTCTTGCCTCAGTCCCCAGTTCATGACAAGCAGATAGAAACATTCTTTCCACCCTATGTCCAGTAACAAGGAAGAGACAGCCAAAGCTCACCCATGGCTTAGCTCAAACGCTATGAGTGAAAGATGGGAGCCAATTCACAGTTCTGAGTGAGCCATTATTTAATGCAAATTGCCCACAAATTTAAGAAACAAATGTTTCACTCTACTGCGAATCAGTTACAAAGTAATTTAAAAGAGCTGTTGAAAAGACCACTCATTCATGAACATCACATCTCTCACAAAAAAACACCACAGAGATAGGTCAACAAAACAAATCCTCTGTTTAGGAGTACAAGAAGATAATATGAAGATAGTAGAAGATAAGGTAACATAAAAGGGAAAAAAATAGTTATAATAAGCACACAGTATTGCTTAGAGTTGCTGAGGAGTTTATCTGATGCCTGTAGGCAGAGGCAGGCTAACACTACCCATTGACTCCCAGTGTTTGAGCTACGCTAACCAGCCGTTGGCGAGCTTGGCCATCTTTTCCTTGTTGCTACACACACAATCGAAAGAATGGTGTCTATCTGCTTGTCATGGACTCAGGTGTTAGGAAAGACAAGAATACAACAAAAATGTTGGAGCAGTCATTAAAAAATTACAGATTTTGGTAGTGATCTATATAAGTCAGTCATAGTTACATATATGTGCCATTTGCAGGTACTAAATCGCCCACTGTTATCTCTATAGTTGATGCTTTGTGCCAGGGTAACTTTCCTGTGAGCTGAAACTTCCGTTTTTGCTGTCGACAGTGAATCTGTCCCTCATTTCATCAGTATCAAAGGCCACCATAATATTTTTCAAAGGACTGATTACCTGCAACAACCAGTTTAGTGTAAAAAGATAATGTTAGAAAAAGCATTTTGATTAATTCAAATATTTATTTTACCTTTAAAAGTCTAGGTTGTGAGCTTCCACACAAGAAGACACTGCTGTGCTGTTTAAGGCAACAATGAAAGCAGGCATGTTCCATATAAATCTCTGTTAGCATCATAAATGCTCCTCAGACTAATGCTGCACTTGTAGCAGAAGAGCTACCGCACTGTTATGTGCATAATTCCCATAATGCACTGCAAGATCAGTGATTCTGCTGCACTGACTTAAAGATGAATCTGTTCATGAACTTCAAGCTCACATCTTTTATCACAATGAGAGATGAGGCTCCATTTGTCGCATGTATATAATGTTATTGTTTAATGTGTGGGTTTGTTGGGGCTGCACTCTTGTTTCATTTGAAGCTTTGTTTGTGTTTTACTGCTGATCCTTTTATCAGTTTGACTGGTGCCGTATAAACCAATGATTTTGCTTCTTTTCCTTGCATATGGCCAACCACCTATAGACTAGGGTAATCTGAAGTTAGTAAGCGTAAGTGGTAGGACCCGTGCAAATTAAAAAGGTGAAATATGCGTACAGCTGGAGCTTTTACTGAAACTGCATGCAAGAAACTCTATGAGCTAGCAGAGCCTTGTTTGCAGCAGTAAGTGGTGACTTTATGTGAACTGTGGTGTAGATTTAATGGTGCATCTGGCTTTGACACAGGGAGGCGGTCATATGGACCATACACTAGTTTGATTTGTTAATGGCTGTTATGTAAAGTAATGAAGTTTAAAATGATAAACATAAAAAATACAGTTACGAAAAACTTGACACCTACTGACATATGCAGTATCAAACACATTTACACAGTGATTATTTTAAAAGATGAATTTAACTGTCGATGCTGCTGGATGTGTGCAGCATAGGAGACCAAGAATTCCTAAAGGCATAATAAAGAGTTACATATCGTTTCACATTATTTAATATTCCTTTGGACAGGGCTGGGTCATAATGTGCTGTAATTAATCATATCAGGTGGCATCAAATGGTATTGTATGGTATCCTTTAGCGCAATGATATATAAATCCTTAACATCATCCGTCCATGAACTATGGGAGGTCTGTGCAAGGAAGCTGGAGTGCCTGGACAGAACCCAGGCATGCACAGGAGAACGTGCAAACTCCACACAGAAGGGCCATGGTTGAGTTAGGAGTCAAACCAGAAACCTTCTTGCTTTGAGGCACACACACTACCTGTTGTGCCACCATGCTGCCCACACTGACTTTATATCATACCTAGATTTTCTATCTCATGTTTTGACATAACGTTACATGTTATCATGTAATACCATAAAATATTATGTAATATGGTATCAGTATGATTTGTTGGATGGATCCACCAGATTAAAGGCATTAATTGTGGAGGATCCAGCTGCACTGCAAGGTTATACCAGAACAAAAACAGAACTTTTAAATTAATTAAAGAGGCACACTTATAGTTTTTTGTTTTCATCGCTGCTAAGTACTTTGTTTTACAAGAACGTCCGTGTAGTGTGCGCATGTGCCCTGCGGTTTATTTTTGTATGTATTTCTTTGAAAACTACATCAAGTACTTATTTTAGTCAAAAAATAGATATCTGAACATAACGCCATAAAAATATGAGGCACTACAAGCACACAGGACCGCTTAGAGTTGCCGAAGAGTAAATCGGATGACTGTAGGCAGAGGCAGGGTAACGCTACCCATTGACTCCCAGTGTTTGAGCTAAGCTAATTAGCAATTGGCAAGCTGAACCGACTCTTCCTTGTTACTGCAAGCAGAGGTGAAAGAATGGTGTCTACCTGATAGTCATGGACTCTGGAGGGAGACAAGACACAAAAACAAACACATGTTGGCGTACCCTATAATTGTGCAGGTTATCTACCATGTGACCCAAAGAATCAGCATGTAAGATCTTTAAAATGACCAAAACAAAGCTCATGCTTAGAACAGTTATCTACCTCCTCTCCCTAAGTTTTCCTCCTAAATCTCTTTGTATTGGCAGTAAGCTGGGGTGAAATTTGAGGATTTAAGCGTGCAATCGGTTGCAATAACACAACCAGGAGCGCAGTATGAGAAAAAACATTGAGCTGTATTGATCTGTACTTATTAAAATATACCTTTTAGGAACACAATAGTTGATAAGATGTTGTAATCTCTGAAAAAAGGCTCATCAAGACTAACTTTGTGACCAAAAATGAATCAACAGATGGCTTAAAAAGAAGCACAATATGTAATCAAATCATTCATACAAGCGTGGTGATAATCAACATCCTTCCAACAGTGAAAGCAACTTTTGTGAAGTGATTATTGAGTGCGAGTAAAATGAGAGCAAAGTTTCTTTTTGGCCTGTACTGGATCAAGCGTTGGACTTTGTGTAGCTGTGTGAGAGGCCTGACTGGAATAATGAGTGGCTGACGTCTGGGAGGCAGGCCCAGGGTAGCTGATTCAAGAAAGCGGCCATGTTTAGGATATTGCCATGATTGAAACCAGATGTTACAGGGAAAACACACACTTTTCATTTTTCATTACGCTCTCGTTTGCTGAAAGAAGTCCTTTAGATTCAGTGAAAACGAGTCTGAGAACAAGTTCAAGCTCCCTGAGATGGAAAAACAGCAAATTAAAGCATGTTTTTAATTAAATAAATGGGCTCCTTGATGAGAAAACGTCAATAAATCAGGTAAAGTTTATTCTCCTAAGTGAGTGAATCAAAGGTTTGGACAGGAATGGGAATCTATCAGTGGGACATGTTGGAAAAGAAGAAGCATTAAACCCTGTTAGACCCGTGTAATGTGTGCACATACTGCAAAAAATGTCCCTCAGGGCCAGGAAGATGGTTTGGCGGAGGGATCACGAGGAGCAGGTCAACACGAGGAGCGTGGAAGGCGAAGCGAAGGCGGAGGAGTCAAAAGCAAACCCAGCGAAGTCTTTGAATCCGGTGGAATTCCTCTCCTCCTCCTCGGCTGCTCCTCTGGGAGGCGTCAGGAGCCTGTGGAGAGAGCGAGGTAAGACGGGGACTGTCAGGAACAAAGCTCCAAATTCACATGATATGTTTAGCTAAAAGGGTGAAAGAGAAATGAATCAAAGCTTGGCGGGATCAAAGAAACGCAACAATAAAGTCAAGGCGATTGCCATGGGACCAGCAGGAGATGCATATCATTTATAAGTAGTGCTCAGGTTCTGTCAGATGTGGAGGGAATTGATTGTTATTGTTTGGAGGATGATCTGCTGCTGGAGGGGGTTAAGAGCAGGGGTTATCATCGCACAGCGAGAGGAAGATATCTCCGCGCTTGTTTTAAACAGCACACGCCTGTGATCCGTGTCAGAGGCCGCCGCCCGAGCACCTCCAGCTCGCGATAACAGACAACAAGACAGACACAAAGACAACTTTGGCAACCCCATAAATATCTCGTCGGCACCAGCCATTGATAGGCTAAACATTTGTTTTGTATCTTACACTGTCAGAGGTCACAATCATTGGTACCGTTTGAATGTGAAATCAAAACGTCTGAAGCTGTTAACTGCAGACTTTCATGCAGAGAAGATTTCAAAAGAGCTGCTGTATCAAGGAGCAGGTTGTTGTTGTTTTTCTGTTTTTAATTCTGTTACAGGCGGGTTCAACTTCATTACAAACAGCACTAATCCTCACTTTACCCTGGTGGGATGCAGCCAGGGAGCACAAGCCCCTGGTATGACAAAGCCCCTGACATGACGGAAGTGACAGAGTCTCTTAAATTACAGAGTTAGGGTATTAATAACAAGTGTTAATATTGATAGCACTTTTTAATTTAGTTGTAGGTATAGTCTTGCCTAAAATATATTTTAGTAACAACTTAGTCATCTAATTTGTTTTAATTTTAGCCTAGTTTCAGTTGATGAAATCTCACAACATTTCAGTTGAAGTCTACTGTAAATTTAGTCGGTTAAAAAATGAAGTGTAAGGCATTTTTATGTTTCCTTGAATTTCTGAAGTCATGTTTTATACGGGTAAAATGAAACATCTAATAACCCTTTATTGAATGCTAGTAAAGTTTGAATGTGTAAATGAACAGAACCAATTTTAACTTTTGTGTGGAGCATCTCAGTTACAATACCACAATTGACAACAAACAGTGAACCTGCTCTACATTAATATATCAATTCACAAACAGAGCAGTTCTGATTGGATCGCTCCACAACTTATCCCACCACCACCAAGCTAAGGCAGCTGTGATTGGATGTCCATCTTAAATCATCCAACTTTTCCACACAACCAAAGTAGCTCTGGTTGGATATATTCGTAACTTGTCCCTTTTTTTTCTATCTGATGAAATTAGGTCAAACATTTTCATGTAGTTTTTATTTGTTGAGGAAAATGTCAGTAAAAGTAGTTTCATTTTTTTGTCCATGCGCACATGTTTTTCTTAGTTACTGCCTAATTTTCCTCAAGAGAAAAAAGGTTGTTGATGAAAAATATGACGAAAGTAATTAGTCGGCAAAACCAACACTGGATAACAATGTTAGTTTTGGTATTTTAAATTTAGTTTTAGTCTTAGAGGGATATTCCTGTATTTTTGAAGATAGGCTAAATGTTAAATGTTTGCTTCGGCTTCAATCATGTGATCTGTATTGTCCAACTTGAGTTTATCAAAATGCATAATTCCCCAAAAAACAATCTTCTTCAAGACCAAATAGTTCCTGTATTAAAGTTGGACATGCAAGTCCATAGTTTCTTCTTCATTCGACACTAAATAGTTTCGTAGCTTGTTCTTACATTTTGTTGTACTTCTTTGGTAGCAGTTTTATGTTTATTTTTATTACGGATGGGTAACAGTAGCAAATGGCCACACTGAGCGCCACTTCTGTCAGCTAAAAAGCAGAAACAGCATTATATTGCTTTATCACAGAATTAAACGTTATGTTCCACTCTTTTCATCTTAAACCGCAGCCCCCTTCTCCTCCATAACAAGCCTGTGACGGGATACTTTAAGTCATGTCTCCTTATAAATAAAGATGTATATTTTATCTGATGTGGAAATTCTGGTGCTGCAGCTGTAACTGAATGTGTTGTTTGTTGCTCTTGTGAGTTGTGTTAAGCTGCTGATAAAATTCAAGCTATTTCCTGTTTGTCTTCAAAATTAAAGCTTTTGATTGAAATTACTGTGTTCAATGTGGAACATTTATCAAAAACTAGCCAGTAAGACTGGAGAGCGTAATGAGCCAGAGAGATTTTAGTGGCCTCTTCTAGCAAGGTTAGGATTAAATATGGATATCTGTATTCTTCTTATTCTTACAGAAGGGTTATTGTTGGATGCATCTCTTCAGTATCATAAAACTTATTGTAATGTATTTGTGAATCTAGTTTTATTCATTTAAGCTTTTATCAAATTTAGCCGTTCCTTGTCTCAGTGGTCTTAAATATGTCCACCTCTGTCCCAGCTCAATGCAGCCAAATAGAATTTTGTTTTTTTAGACAAAAAGTATTATAAACAAACTCAATAAGCTTCCATGGCAAATCATAAACAGTCGTGTTTCCGGTTCAAGTCCCTCCAGGGAACATATGTTTCATTCCTTCTCCTTCATTTCCTGACATCTCCTGACAGTCTGCAATAAAAACAATGCCCATAGATACAAATAAAGCCCAACATGAAGCCAAAGAACTACATATGTTGTAAGACATTGAGTTTTTGTTTCACTTAATATGTTTCAAATCTCCTAAAAAAAACTGTTCGTAGCAACTTTTGCTCATCCAAATATCCCAAGATCTTGTTTGGCAATTTTTCCAACACAATAGCTCACATTTTGTGTTTTACACTGCGGCAGTATTGTCTGCTACATTATCCAAATGGCCTGTAATGACTGTTGTTGACAGAGTGATGATCCAAACCAGTCCAATGCTAGATATGCCGAAGAAAGGTTCAGCTCATTTCCAAACACTTTCTATGGGATCTTTTACGGATAGACTAGTGAAAAAATGTTCAGGAGTCAATCAGGTGTGTCAGGTTTGGCCAGGTCATCTTGTAAAATAGACTTTTAATCTTAATGGGACTTCCATGTAGAAGAAAAGTAAAATAGAAACATATGAAATATAAGTTAATACACTTAGAGCATTAAGTTCCATTTCTCTAAAATGTTTATATTTGCTGTATATGTAGACTTAAGCTGGGTCCCCCTGTCAAAAAAATATTGGATGATGAAACAAGAGGTGAAATTGGAGGACATTTTTTCTAGCATTGTTAATTCTGACAGCACATTTCAGTTAAGTTTAAGTTTTACTTTTTTGCCTGAAATATTTTTTAGTTTAGTCATAATTTAGTCATCCAAATTGTTCTGATTTGAGTCTAGTTTTAGTTGATGACATGTCATACTTTAGTCATTGAAATCTGCTGTAAATCTAGTCGACTAAAATATGAAGTGTAAAATGTAAGACATTTTTATGTTTCCTTGAATTCCTGAAGTCCTGTTTTATACTTGGATAAAATGAAACATCTCATATCCCTTCATGGAATGCTAGTAAAGTTTGAATGTGTAAATTAACAGAAACAAATTTAACTTTTGTGTGAGATGCAGTCACCTTTATTTAGGCTACCTAGCAGAGCATCTCAGTTACAACACCAGAATTGACAACAAACAGTGAACCTGCTCTACATGACTCATAAAGAGAGCAACTCTGATTGGATCGCTCCCCAACTTATCCCACCACAACCAAGCTAAGGCAGCTGTGATTGGATGTCTCTCTAAACTCATCCAACCTTTCCACACAACTAAAGTAGCTGTGATTGGGTATATTCCTAACTTGCCCCTACTTTCCACATGACCAAGTTAGGTCTGATTGGATTAAGTCTCTGTTTTTCTTCAAGTTTTTATTTGTTATTTTGTTAATTAAGTTTTAGTTTTTGTCCATGTGCACTTGTTTTTATTAGTTACTGTCTTGTTTAATCAAGACAGGTATGACAAAAACAATGAGTCAAAAAAGTTAACACTGCAGCTTAGACTAAAGGAAGAGTAAAAACTCTACTTGTTTCTATTTTGTCAGTGCAGGTTCATCAAAATATAGTATTTTTTGTTCTAATAAGCTAAAACTGTTTCAATTATTTACTTTTTTTGTTCATGGCACGTTTGAGCTTCCATCCAAATTATACCACAGCCTGTGTTTGTCAGCCCTTCCACCTGCATGTGTCTTAATTACTGCAGTATAATGGATATTCCCCGTGCATGTTGCCTCCAGAAAAGCAGCTCATGTGATTGACATGACAGAAGAGCATGTCATTAAATTTTTTTAGTGTATGCCTCTGAGTGTGTGTGTGTGTGTGTGCAGAGATGAGGCCCG
This sequence comes from Scarus forsteni, assembly GCA_036419115.1. NCBI lineage: Eukaryota > Metazoa > Chordata > Actinopteri > Labriformes > Labridae > Scarus > Scarus forsteni. Next base: position 15,557,809 of record JAZDUH010000033.1, on the reverse strand, counting down.
TCTGTCTGCTGCTCTCTCAGATTGCACCCATGAGAGATCCCAAAATAACAACAAAGAGCCCTCAGTGGGTCGGATGAAAGTCCTGTCACCAACCATTTCAGCACGCGCAGTCTCCTCCCCTACTGTATCTCTGAATGACACCTCACACATCACATGGAGACAGGAGGGGGAGACAGGCGCTCCGATTTGACCGCAGCTAATATCTACATATGTTAATGAGCTTGTTGTTTGGCTTAAGCACAAACTGATTCTGATTGGTGGTGCATTCACACTGTACAGTTTTTTGGATATCACATTAGAAAGTCTTAGGGCTGGGCAAAAGCGCTGTGTCTTGCCAAGAATAACAAGCAATTTTTAACCTAGTAAGCTAACAGGTAACTTAGTTAACATGCAGCTAGAGCTAGCTAAAGCTGAGAGAGAATTAAGATAACTCCACATGTAGGTGGACATTTTAAGAAACACAGCTTTTTCTGTACCCCTTGTCTTTCTGTCAACATACAAATTTCATTTAAGGTCAATGAAAAAGCAGATTTTAGGAAACTCCTGCCAAGGTGTAGATTTTAAACACTCTGTTTAGAGTGTCTGGACAGTGCAAATGACATTTTGGCCTAGAACATCATACTGTGCATTGACCTCTCCTCAAGAGGATGCAATACTGTGCAAAATTCACAGTGTTGTTAGCATGCGTTGCAGCGTTTGTTGCAAAACAACTGCGGCTTTAAGGTGTTGCTAACTGCTATTTACATGGCAACACACACTTGGTTAAGAATTAGCATCCCTGAGAGACTTAGGTGGGCTTTACACGAGTACGAATTTGTAAGATTCCGGTAAAATAAACTATCGATCTGGTGATATTGACACACAGAGACGCGTATTTGTCCATGACTCCGCATCTCTTTTGAAAACGGGTCTGCAAGTGGATATCTGGGTATTCGTCTTCATGCCGTGGTTGGTATAAACAGATAAGTCCGAGAAAGACGGTGATCTCATAGCACCCCTCCTCCTCCCCGCCCCCCAACCCATGCTGTCACACACAACAACAACAACAATGGCGGCAGCCGGGCTGATTCTGATCTTGTTCCAGCAGCTACAAATATTGCCAAGACTGTTATATCAACATTTGCTCACAGAACACCATCAACACCAGCTACGGCAACAACAGCAACAAGTGCTCATGCAGAGACGCAGCATGAGCACTTGTTGATGTGGAATCCACCTCGGAGCAGAACCAGACGGGCAACCCAACAGGATTTTGCGTTGTTATGTAAATGCACAAGCCTATGTACAATACGATGTGTAAACAGCGAGACATATTTTGATGCCAATGCCAAGACAATACGGGGCCGTCCTCGTGTGAGGAGGGCCTAAGTCATTCACAAGCAAGGATGGAAACTGTGTTAGCAAATAGTCCAACAACTAAAAATGTCACTCAATGTACAGTTGCCAGGAATTTTGGGATTTCATAATCTACAGTTCATAATATCAGAAGATTTAGAGAATCAAGAGAAATCTCTACATGTGGCTGGCAAGAGCAAAAGCTACACTGAATGCCTGTGACCTTTGATCGTTCTATAAAGGACATCAGGAGCACTTCAGAAAACCACTGTCAGTTAACACAGTTCATCTCTACATCTACAAAGTCAAGGTCAAACTCTACCATGCAAAGACAAAGCCATATATCAACAACATCCAGAACACTGTTGGCTTCTGGCCCAAGCTCATCTGAGATGAACTGAGGCAAAGTGGTAAAGTCCGCTGTGGTCTGAGTCCACATTTCAGACTGTTTTTGGACATCATGGGCATGGTGTCCTCCAGGCTAAAGAGGAAAAGGACCATCAAGACTGTTATCAGAGCAAAGGTCAAAAGACAGCATCTGTAATGGTATGGGGGTGTGTTGGTGCCCATGGCATGGGTAACCTGCTTATTGATGAAGGCACCATTATGCTGAAAGATACATACAGGGTTTGGAGCAACATATACTGCCATCCTAGAGACATAATTGAAATCCGACTGAATTCTGAATTGAGTGACTTTGTTGTAAAAGTTCTTGATGGGCCTGCTTGCAGTCTTTGAAAATCTGTGGTGCACAATGAAGAACAAAAAACATGTAACACAGTGGTTAACATGTGGTTAACTCCTGTAACAGCTTTTCTGGAAAATGTTGCAGACATCAAATTCAACTGAGTGACTATTTGCAAGTCTGGTTGAGTTTGAAGATTAAATATCTTGTACTTGTGTCATTTTCAATTAAATATCAGTGGAAAATGATCTGCAAATCATTGCAATCTGGTTTTATTTATGTTTCACACAATGTCCCAATATCATTGGAATTAGAGCTGGTAAACAGGCGTGTAAACACATTTAAAATGTTTCACAAAACAGTAAATCATTCGCTGTGAATCACCTAAATCAAACAAATCAAGAATTGTTTGAATGATCAGAGGCACCAGAATGAGAAGTTGACTTAAATCCTGTAAAAATATCTGCTGAATCACGGAGCCCACTGAGTGTATATTTCACTAATCTGATACACAAACATAAAGCCGGGTTTCATGAGAAATAGCTCGAGTCTTTTAAACAGTCCCAATCCTCTGTGAAAATCCCTCCATGTTCTACAACTGATGTGAGTCCAAAAAACTACAAACAGCCGAGAAGGACTCCATTGTTATTTCTAACTGGTAGAAGCCCTGAGGTTATTTTTCCTCTGCCTTGAAACAAATCAATGAAGCACAACTCACTTTGAACAATCGCACATTTGCTGAAATCAGATGTGGGTTTTTTGAGGAGCCGCAGCCATCATCGAGCTTATTCTGTTTGTTGACGGAGGAGGCCTTTGATAAACAAGCCCGCTCTTTGAAACAGGTGCCCGAGCATGAGTTCAGTTTTGAGAGGCAGCTTTAGAAAAAAAAAAATACTGAAAAAATAAAAACTGACTGATTAGACAGTGTTTGTTATTCTGCATGCAACCATTTTGTATGAAGTGTATCCTTCCCAAAGTCACAGAGATGATTTGGGTCTAAACAATGATGCTGTTTATTTGTCCTGACGTAGATGACACAAAACTTTGACATGGATATTTGCAAAAAATGTCAAATATCTCAGCAGTGAAACAGTCTGTCCTCTGCTGTCACTTTGAAACAAATGCCAACAAACACTGAAAGAAGAAAACAGGATCTGCAAGGGAGTTTTCTTTAGCCAATGTTGCCCCCTGGTGATCACAGTAGAAGTTGCATCGACCCTCAAATCGGCAGATGTATTTGTATTGTATTTGGAAATGAAATAAATTCCTGTTGACTGATACAGGGTTTCTTAAAGTTTTCCTTGTGAAGGACCCCCACAGATTGCAAAAGTCTCTGGCAGTGGCCCCATATTTAAAAAAAAAAAAATGCATTTGGGAAAGTTTTAAAAAATGTTAACAAATATTTAACCTTGTCAGCTCCAAGCTATTTTCTACATCACTAGTCCTTCTAGACAATCAAGTATCTGTTTTATCAGAATATTAATGGTGTTATTATATCAGATTGTTGTTTTGAAAGTTTTATAACAATAGACATTTAATAGAAATTCAAATCTGATTTCTAAATCTCACAGAACTTCAAACTAATACCAAACTATTTAATGATGAACAACATTTTCCACATCTGAATATGGTTCACTCATGATTAGGCCGTTAAGAGAAAATAGCTCAATAATGATGGCAGTAACTCACAAAGTTAACCATCTATTTGTTTCCACTTTTATTACCAAGTTTGTTCCCCTCTTGGATCAATTTCTGCCTCCAATGTTACAACAGAGGCACCTGGCCCATTAGTCATTATAGGCAAATGGTGGCGAGGTGGCCTCCAGGGGGCGCCACAAAACTGGGAAAAGGTTCACATTGTACATACTTATATAACAATTGCTATGTAAAACAATGCCCAAATGATGTTACTACAGATAACACCAAATAAGTTCTGATTATTTTTTCACTTATTTACAGGATTTTGATTTTGTGGTTAGGGTACTTCTATTCTATTTTAGGTGTTTTTTGTATATTTGTAATTTCTCAAGCGTGTATATTTAGTGACATGTCATCTTAAAAATGAAAGACAATGGTAAAATCAGTGCTGATTTCTTTTAAATAAGAGTATGTAATTCACCAAAGGAGGTCTACGCTCTGTGTAGACCAGGTGTGTGAAAGAGCATAATACAGGGGTCACACTACAAGTTTTATGCATGATTATGGCCTGACAAGATGGTCGGAAGAGTTAGGGACCTGTCGCCCACAAAAATCTGCTTAAAGCAGCATGCTGTTTTACTCCTTGAAACAATCTTTGGAACAAGAAGCCACAAAGGGGCAGGCAGCTCTATCACCTTTTCCAGCTTCGTTTTTGTTCCATGCCACTGCCTGCCTAAGAGAGGAACTCATGTAGCCTATGTTTGCCTTTTTTTTTTGCAAACAACTCCTGTCCTGCGTCTTTGTTTCTACAGTTTTTCCAAGTTTTTTGAGTTATCTTGTATATACATCAGGTGGCATGTCATCATCCCTTGAGTCAGAACAGCTTACTTTAAATTATTTATTTTTTATTTAACCTTTATTTACCCAGGAAGGCCCATTGGGATTAAGAACCTCGTTTTCAAGGGAGTCCTGGCCGAGAGGCAGAAAAGTTACAAAGTAAAATTAAGGCAACTTATAATCAACAATTAATATTGCAAGTAACAGTTACAATTTGAGGAGGCTGTCGCAAGTGTTCTCAGTCTGGACTTAAATGCATTTAAAGAAACAAGCTCAGTTAATTTCCAGTCTTTTTGCAACATGTTCCATGCAGAAGCAACAATTCAGTTGCAGCTTGTTGTTCCTTTTGTAAAATGATGGAAGAAAGCAGTGTTTTGGTGGCAGAAGGACACGTAGCCCATAAGTCACTTAATAAATTGGTCCCTACATATTGGCTTTGGTGTTAAAAAGTGAAAAGGACCTTACTTTATTTGAGCCACATGCTTTTAAACTAAATTTACAGAAGGGTATACGGGCCATGTTAAATGGGGAAAATAATTTTGGTGAAGTTGAGACTAAAGTCAAAATTTCAAGTTGAATTTCAAGTCGAAGTGGAAATGACGAGAATAAAGTAACAGTTTTGTGAAAATGTTGAAATGTAAAGAAAAAAGTCAAAATGTCGAAAATAATGTCGAAATACATTGTCGACTTTTTTCTCGACTTTAGACATTTTTTGTAGACATTTTCACTTCAATGTCATCATTTCGACTTTGATCACTAAACTGTATTTCAACTTTATTGTCGACATTTCAACTTATGTCTCAAAATTTCACCTTTTATTTCAACTTTTTTCTTGTTATTTTGACTTTAATGTCAACCTGCCAAAAAGAATTTTTTTCCATCTAAAATGTCCCTGATTCTCTTCCATAAAAAGTGGGGCACTTTGGAGACTTTCATTTGCACCATTGACTGCTATGTATTGGCTAGCATCTGTAATCTTCCCTCAGAGGCAGAACTAGTCAGTTGCTTCATTGGCAGTCATATGAACTAGTGCCATGGACCTCAAACAAACCCACTTCAAAAACCGTGAACTATCCCTTTTAAAGCTCGCCCTCAATAGTCTTCAGTAACCGATCAGCCAACATCACTGAGGCTTCATCAAGTACTTTCTACAGGCTATGAAAGCACCTCAAAATACTCAACCTAATGAGACTTTCCACTTATTATTATTGAAAAGGACCCTGATTACATCACCGTACTTTGAAGTATTGTCAGATTTCTCATCTAAAACATGGGAAAAGAGAAAATGTAACTAAAGCACAGTCCTCCTGGTTCCCAAACTTCAGCTTATCCCCCTCTATCAACATGTGGAAGTGTTTTCAAATTGCTATCTACTAGCAGCAAATGCTCTTAAATCAGTCATTTTAATATCAAAGCACTTAACACTAGAATGATGATTACTTGCAGGTGGACATCCGTGCCGCTTGTCAGGACTGCATTTGAAGAAAATGACTGAGCTCTTATCCGACACGTACAGTACAGCCAGTGTTCAATGGGCGAGATCACATTACAGAAGATTACTTTGGAGTTTCAAGCAATTTTCCCAAATTACGCTGGCCTTTGGTCTCTGCTAAACTTGATTGACTTGAATGGTTTTCATTAGACAGACTCTGCGGAGGCTTTGCTGTTGATGCTCGTACACAAAAATGTTTGAGGCATTCGGTGGAGGGTGAGTGGGTACAGATGGGACGCAGGAAGAGAGCGGATATGCAAATGCACTTATGGAAACGCTGTGTCATGTCAGAAAAAAGACACAGGCTACTCGTGTCTTAATTTCTTATTATTTTACAACCTACAGAACAATGGCACTGAATGTATTGTATTAAAGACTTTCACAATGAATCTTGGAGGCAGGTTTCACAACTTTGTGTTTTGATGGCTCTCAGATGTGTTCTCATTTGGGACAAGAGGATAACGAATTCAAACTCTGACACTTACTGGGCACTTTACAACTTAGAAGATCCAAGTATGAGCCCCTTTGACATTCCCATCCCCTAATTCTTCATGGCAGATTCAACAAAATGCTGGAAATATTCACTGCAGTGCATCAAAGCAGTCCCCATTTAATCATTTCCCACAGGTGCTATGATGGATTGAGACCTGGTGACTGGAGTATAGTGAACTCATCGTCATGTTCAACAAACCAGTTTGAGATGATATGAGCTATGTGGCATGGTGTGTTACCCAACATTCTCTTACTTTGTCATGTCTAGGCTCACTTTTGTGTACATGTCAAGTAGATAGACACCATTCTTTCGACTATACGTGCAGTAACAAGGAAGAAACAGGCAGAGCTCACCCACGTTTTGGTTTTGTATGTTTTTTTTTTTTCGAAAATTACTGTATTTTCCAGACTATAAGTCACACTTTTTTTCATAGGTTGGCTGGTCCTGCGATTTATATTCAGGTGCTCCTTGCATATCAAAATATACATAATTTAACATGTTTTTTGAAGGTTAATTTAAACTGACTGACATGAAACAATGAGTAAACATAACCATTTGCAGCCGCGAAAGAGCGCTCTAGGCTAGGCTAGACATACACTATTGCCGAAAGTATTGGCTAACCCATCCAAATAATCAGAATCAGGTGTTCCAATCACTTCCATGGCCACAGGTGCATAAAATCAAGCACCTAGGCATGCAGACTGCTTTTACAACTCAGGCACGAAGTGGTAGGCCACGTTAACTGACGGAGCGGGGTCAGCAGATGCTGAGGCGCATAGTGCGAAGAGATTGCCAACTTTCTGCAGAGTCAATCGCTACAGACCTCCAAACTTCATGTGGCCTTCAGATTAACTCAAGAACAGTGTGCAGAGAGCTTCATGGATGGGTTTCCATGGCCGAGCAGCTGAATCCAAGGCATTCATCACCAAGTGCTATGCAAAGTGTCAGATGCAGTGGTGTAAAACACGCCGCCACTGGACTCTAGAGCAGTGGAGATGCTTTCTCTGGAGTGATGAATTGCGCCTCTCCATCTGGCAGTCCGATGGACAAGTCTGGGTTTGGCAGTTGCCAGGAGAACGATACTTGTCGGACTGCATTGTGCCAAGTGTAAAGTTTGGTGAAGAGGGGATTATGGTGTGGGAGTGTTTTTCAGGAGCTGGGCTCGGCCCCTTAGTTCCAGTGAAAGGAACTCTGAATGCTGGACCATTCCATGCTCCAAACTTTGTGGGAACAGTTTGGAGCTGGCTCCTTCCTCTTCCAACATGACTGTGCACCAGTGCACAAAGCAGGTCCATACAGACATGGATGACAGAGTCTTGTGTGAATGAACTTAGCTGGCCTGCACAGAGACCTGACCTCAACCCGATAGAACACCTTTGGGATGAATTAGAGCGGAGACTGAGAGCCAGGCCTTCTCGTCCAACATCAGTGTGTGACCTCATAAATGCGCTTCTGGAAGAATGGTCAAAGAATGGTCAAGAATTCCCATAAACACTCCTAAACCTTGTGGACAGCCTTCATAGAAGAGTTGAAGCTGTTATAGCTGCAAAGGGTGGACCGACGTCATTTTGAACCCTATGGATTAGGAATGGGATGTCACTTAAGTTCATATGTGAGTCAAGGCAGGTGAGCAAAAACTTTTGGCAGTATGGTGTAAACAAAATGCCCCCAAAATGATAATCCTATTCTGCAGATAACAAAATGCAGGTGGTAAAATATGCAGCAGTAATTGAGCAGAAATAATGTTGGGAGTGAGTGAGAAACTCGTGAGGGACTGTTGTAAAAGCAGAGGTAACTCTTACTCCAATGCAGAAAATGAAGAAAGCTAATTGTGGACAGACAGCAAGACGGCCAACAAGGTGCTGCCGGGAGAGACTTGTTAAAGGTGCAGTGATATTTCCACGCCTTGGTAGCTGCCAAGGAGTTGAATATAAATGAGGTGGGTAGGCTTTCTTGGTTTTACCACTTCATACAAGGCAACCACCTTTCTATCAGAGCACTAAATAAATGCGACTTACAGTCCGGCGCGACTTATGTGTGTTTTTCTCCTCTTCATGAAGCATTTTCTGACTGATGCGTCTTATACTCTGGAGCAACTTATAGTCTGGAAAATACGGTACACAAAGTGATGACCTTATCTTAAACATAGATAACATAACGCAGTAAAAAAAAAAAAAGTCACAACAAGCACTCAGAACCATTTAGAGCTGCTGAAGAGTTTATCTGGTAACTGTCGGTAGAGGTAAGCTAACATTACCCATTGACGCCCTGTGTTTGAGCTAAGCTAATTAGTGGTTGGCAAGCTCTACCCACCTCTTTCATGTTACTACATGCACAGTTTAAAGAATACTGTCTATCTGCTTGTCATGGACTCGGGAGTGAGGCAAGACATAAAAACAAAAACAAAAAAAATGGTGGCATACCCCTTAAAGAAAGGCCTTTCTGTATTAAGAGGCTCAAAGTGTACTGAGAAAATATCTCCATACCATTAAACCACCACCAGAAGCCTAAACCATTGATACAAGGCAGGATGGATCCATGCTTTTGTGATGTTAACACACAATTCTGAGCCTATCGTCTAAATGTGGCAGCAGGTTCTACTACACTGACTACCACTGTGACTTTTTGATTAGCTTCTGCGTTAGATGCACCTAATGAGCTGACTGGTGAATGATCAACATTCAATGCTTGGAGGCTTGTAATGTCAAGAGCAGCAACATGTTCAGCTCACTGTCACATCTGAACTCGGACCCACCCTTTGCTTGTCTCTCCTCATCAAAAGAACAAAATCTGGGTAATAAATATCAGTGCTGCGTCACAGCAAGCCTGAGCTCAGACTGACAGGAAAATGGCCGTGAATAACATGACCACCCTCATTACCATGCTAGGAAAATACTTAGAGAGGGATCCAAAATGAAGAGTAATCCAGATCTATGCTTTCAGTGTCAGAAGGAATAAGAGATATCCATACAGGCCAAAGATATTCCCACATTCCCATCAGCTGCTTGGCTGCTTTAAAAGGCTGCCACAAGCATGAAACCAAACTGAGATTACAGGGAAGTTAGTGCTGGTTTATTTTGCTGTTGTGCCTTAAAAGATCAACCGAACCATGCTATGAAGCAGGAATCAGTGAATTCATGGAAGCATAAACCTTAATTATGATAACTATCAGTCTCTGAATGTTTTCTTTAAAGGGTAGACAGCACCAAAAAGAGAAGTCTGCATGTCACAGAAGTTCATTGGTAAGATTTGTAGGTTTGTGCTGCCCCCTTGAGGAGACTTACTAAAACAGAAAAGGGCTTAACTGTCCAAGTATTTGTGCCGTGAGTGAATGCTTGTATCACATTTTCGAAGTTTAGATAAAGAGGCTTCAGGCAAAAGACCTCAGATCCCTTTTTTATTGTTGAAAGACTTACTCCCATCATGTCTGTTATTTTTGTGTGAATGTGTAATCTTTCTAAACATTTAGTGTAAGCTTGTCTCCTCTATGCTTCTGCCTCTTTGCTATTTTCAGTGGATGGATTATGTATATTTTATTTGTGTTTGTAAATGCAGGTCTAAATTTTCATAATCATTCATTCATATCACCCACCGAACCACAAACCAAGAATGATACAACTGGTTACGCTTTATTGTAACTTCCATTTGTAAACATTTAAAAGTTATTAATAGATACTATTAGACAGGGACTTAACATCAGCAAATGATTTATAGATGTTTTATGATGTCCAACAAATCATTTGTTAAACATAGATAAACACAGGTTGTTGTTTTCAACACATCTGCAGTATTTCACAATTAACTTACTCAAAAGGTTGATCATATTGAAAAAATGATCTCCAGATCACTTATGAATCTTAAAGTAGCACATTTACAAACTATGTACTAATAAGCTGTAATTGTATAGACATGGTTTGATAACAAAAAGTTTGGTATTGATTATTTTTTCCATAAATGCTTGGGCTGCAACAAAGACTTAAAATGCAAATTACTCTGACTTATTACAAATCATTCATCAACCATTTAAACAAAACATGTAGTCAATCAAAGAGTATTTTCCTAAATCACTAAAAAAAGCCTTCCTACGCATAAAAAATAACAGTATTTGATGATGAATTAATCACATACAAACATTGCCAATGCAGTGTTTTTATAATGTATAAATCATAAATAAATGCAACTTCAGTTATGAATGGTTTCATAATCATTTTCAAATGTATGCATATGGTTTATTCATTAGTTCAGTATCAACTCACAGTGTGTCATAACTTAAGATGTAAATGATTTAATAATAATTTACAAATGTATATGTGTTTTTTTCATGATTAGTTTACTATCTACTAGTATCAATTAATAGCTTATTAATGCCTTAAAATGACCACCATTATAAAGTATTACCTTCCAATCTACTGGGCCAACCTTACAACTCTGTGGTGCAGCCACTGATGCTCCTGAGCTGCATAAGTTAAAGTTCGACTAAAGTGATCTAGCCCCAGACAAAACTGAACCTTTACACTAATGATCTGGGCCAGAATTGAGCCAAACAATCAATCAACCAATCAGTCTTTATTTGTATTGCCCCAGTTCATAACAAGTGTTATCTCAAGACACTAGAGCAGGCTGAAGGCAAAATCTTTATTTACACTTTTATGCATATGTACAAACTCATATTTGTACATACACACACATACATGCAGAGACGTATCCATCCAGGCAGAGACAAATGAACTAAAATGTGTTTCTGCTGAATAAAGACTCAGTTACCGTAAAATACCAAATAAAGGCCTGGTTTCAATTAATCGCCCGATCCCAAATAAACGCCGTGTGTTGCAGTACATTTTGACAAATAGACACCCATTCCAAATAAACGCCTGATGTAATTTATTCGACAAAGCCTATGAGCTACGGTCAAAGTTTACAGAACACAAATGCGAACACTGAGCTCACAACTGACAGCTGACACTTGAAAAGAAACATGATCAGACTGAACCTTATCAGTCTGCAGTGTTTATTTGTCTCTTAGGACGTCTTGTCAGCTTCTCCTTCTGTATGTCAACAAATGCAGGTTGGTGTAACGCACTCTGTTTCATGACAGTGTAGTTACACTCATCGTCCACAGAGGGCACTAGAGAGCAGAAAGCCAATGTCTTACATAGTAGGGCTTTGAAAATTCAAAGAAGAAGACATTGCAACTGCTGCTGCATGTTTTTTGCCCTTGGGAGGCCGGTCACGTCAGTTAGCGGTACATTGCTGCTTATTTCCATCGCTCTGGTGCAGCAGAAAAAAAAAATACGACCTTAACACAAACTACCATTCATTCCTGACCAGTATTAAGAGTGTTTAGAGAGAGCTGAGTTAAAAGAAGACAAGAGTATAACAACGGTACTGTAATCTTGCCTTAAAAATGTAAAGGTGATATTCATACTTGTGTAAATAAATAATTGGATTATATTTACCATATTTTTCATTTTTTGCTAAGCAAGATTTCTGTGCGAAAGGAAATAAACACCTGTAAAAGGTTGACAAGAAAATGTTTTTCTGGTTAAAAAAACAAAACAAAAAAAACAACACACACCACTTACACACACACGCAGACACATATACACACAAAAACAGCTCACTCCTTTTTTTGTATTTTGTATTTTTCTACTGTACTTCTTTTCTGTTACGTAACTAGTCCTGTTATATGTCTTAGTCTCTATGTGTACTGTTTGTTTGTTTTTGAAATAAACACCTGTCCCAAATAGTCGCCTGGTCCCAAATAAACACCTGGTTTGCTCAGTGACTGAAACAAATAAACGCCCTGGCTATTATTTGGTATTTGACGGTAGTCAATCTTTATTTGTATAGCACCATATTTGATTAATATAAATTTATTAAAGGTTACACCTGGACCCAGATGATCTGGCACTGGACATAAGGGACTTTTGGTTTAGTGACGTGGACCCATGATCTGGACCTTGATAGAGCCTTACACTATGTAAATAAAATTGACCTACACACTGATGATGTAGATCTTGGCACTGATGATCTAGACCAGACCTGAGCTAGGCCTGGACACTGATTTTCTGAACTCAACTCAAGAAGATAGAACAAGTGCTAGTTGCAGGTAGGCCACATATGTTAACTTGAAAATTATTTTACCAACAGTTTTGTGATGTCTTTGATTTCCATTTTCTGTTACTAATGTGGTGCCATTTTGTATCATACTAGTCTGATGGTAAAGTTATTTTGCATTACGTCTTTTTATTTTAAGTTGTAAAAAAGACTTCAACTGTACAGCAGGACTGTTAAAATGTATCACTCTGACAGTGATATGGTCTGAAAAAAACTTTTTAGAGTTTAAAGTGTCAATAAGGTCAAACTTTAAAGAAAATGTCTTATCCCATGGAATAAGTCAAAGACAGTTGCTCCTCCCTCTCCACAGAGGCTGTTTGACATGTTGTCACTGAAGAAGACTCGGCCTCCCTCATCTCTGGCAATCTGCCTCAAAACAGCCAATAAAACTGACATGAACATGAAGTCATGAGGAAAAATGACATCTCTTCATGGGCGAAATCGCAGCTCATATTTTATCATTTCTCTTTAATCATCTCTCTGACATTGCATCAGGGTTGCATCATTCTAAAACGACACTTCAGAGCGTTCAAGAGGCAGGATGCACTCTGTAGCCACAGCCGTCATCCAGCTGACCACAGTGTGAGGGTTGAAGGTTTGAAGAAGTGAAAATCAGATGTACCAAAGACTGAATTATAGGTGAGAGAATAAGGCTCTGTGTGCTGTAAATAAGCCATACAGAAATGCATTAAAATAGACGACAACAGCTGCGTCTTTGCCTGCAGTGAAGACGTGGGAAAAGAAGGGTTTGTCATTTTGTAGTTTGTGTAGGGGATGAACATGAGGATCAAAACCTTGACCACGGACGTCCAAAACTTTCAATCTGTCTAGCCAAAAGTCTTGGTTGCTTTGTCAAGATTCAGCTAAGAAAATGCTCCAATTTGTGTATTCATTATGAATCGTCTTAGTCCAGGCCAAAGGGACAGAGCTAGCCTCGCGTCCTTATGTTGGTCTGCAACATAAAGCTGCAGCCAACTGATTTTGTTTTAAAATGAAAAAAAAAAAAAAAAACGAATTGGGAGATAAGATGTCAATGACCAGTTTGGAAGAGGAAGACAAAAAAATGAACAGAAACCATTTTCCTTTTTTGCTCAAACAAAACTACTTGTGATTTGGCTTTCATTGATTTGGCTATACAGGAAAATCAAGTATTAAAATACATGCATGGATATCTTGTGTTTCAAGTTTGTATTCATTGTTTTTTTTGTCTTCCTATTACTAACTGGTCATTGGCAAACAGCTTAAACCTGGACCTGGAATGTCTGAAATAAGGTCTAACACATGCTCACAAACATCTTCCTGTTGAAAACGTATCTGTAATTGCCCAACTTCTGAGTTCTAAAACATATCTGGGTCATAAAAACTGATTGCTAACAAACTGCTAACAAGTGCTAGAAAAATAGCAAAGGCTCCACTGTACTCATTTCTGATTGTTACTGAATCAGTCATCAATAATCACACTTTGATCCCTGTGTGTGTTGCAGAGGGGGGAAAACATATTTGTGACTGTCTTCAACTGATGGGTTGAAAAAGTTTAGTCTTCAATGTGCTGTCAAAAAATGATGAAAAACTTTTGCACATCAGCAGAGAAAGATATCTGTTAGACACGCTGTTACATAAAAAAAAACATTTTTTTTAATGCCGATGCTTTTCTTGCCATGCATTTCTGTGTGATCCTGCTGTTAGAGTGACAGAAGCTCCAAGAGAGCAGCTTTGATGAACTGAATTTTTAGCAGGGTGTCCGTTACTCAGGCCAAGAAAACTTAAGTTCGTAATATTAGTGAATGTGAACCTACTTGAAAATTCAGTTAAATCAAATCTATGAGCCCAAGTAAATACAAAAGATGGGATCTTTATTTTTTCTGTTCCATGTTTTGTCTCACTTCCAAGTCTGCGACAAACAGATAAACACCATTTTTTGACTGTGCATGCAGTAGCAAGGAAGAGACAGGCAGAGCTTGGACGTGCTTCCATGATGGTGAGCACCTGCGCCCTGCAGTTTGGTTTCATATTTCTTCTGAAAATTACATAAAGGTCTACTCTTAGTCTAAAAATAGATAACATAAAATAACACAGTAAATAAAACAAGTCACAACAAGCACACAGGACCATTTATCTAACGACTGTAGGCAGAGGCAGGCTAACACTACCCATTTACTTCCACTTTTCAAGCTAAGCTAATAAGCAGTGGGAAAGTTTTGACTGTCTTGTCCTTCCTACTGCACGCACAGTTGACAGAATGATGTCTATGTGCTTGTCATAGACTCAGGAGTGAGGCAAAACACGCAAACAAAAAATCTTGTCGTACCCCTTTAAGGCAATAGTTCTCTGTAGGGCTAACTTCATGACCAACTTCCATCTCCTTAACAAGAAAAAACGCTTAAATATCTGAAAACTTTCATCCTTTCAACAAGTCCATTTAATGAGAAATGTTGCACTTTGTACCCTAGATTGAGCAAAATGTGATAAAACAAAGAGACACGGTAAAATATACAAAAAGTCAATAATAAAGTCAGTATCTCTACTTAACTGTACCCTTTGTAAAAAAGAGTTAAGTAAAATGTATGGATATAGTGTACTTAGGCATTTGCTGCATCATTTTTATTTTGATACATTTCTTAACCTCATTACCCACTTTTGATCCCAACTGACTGATTGGAGCCACAAGTGCAGAGTCACTACGTTTATTTATACTTTTTAAGCATTTCAAAAGTGGCAATTTTGCCTATTTGTATTATTATTTAACAAAACTGTGTAAATCCATGTGGCCGGTAGAGCTTCAAATAGAGAACTACTTGAAAATGCTTGAAGAAAATGTTTTTTATTCTGCATGATTCACCTGCTACATCTTAACAGCAATAAAAGCATCCAGGAAGGTCCCAGTCTGAACCACACGCATGTCCCCAAATCCATGTTTGCTCATTATGTCCACATACTGTCTGCGTGTCCTCTCTTTCCCCTCGGTCTGGGCGAGCATGTTAAGAGACTGCAGGGTGGAGTGGGGTCTCTGTCCGTCCAACATGGTCTCTGCTAGGAGCACGGCACATCCTGAGATCCAACAAGAGAGATTTTGCTGAAGGCATGGGGTCATTAGATGTTGATTTCTAAAGTGGGGTACACACATAAAGGATTTCCTAAATCTGAAGAGGGTTTTAATCTGTCATAGATCCACACATGCATATAAAAAATCAAGCATTGAACAGTTGTGATGGTACTGTGTGGTGTGCTCCGATAACCATAAAACAGCACACAATACACAATGATTCTGTCCCACCACCGATCTAGAATCAAGTCCTCCAACAGAACAGAAATCTCACACGATCTAGCAAACGAACATGTGAGCTAGTCCTCCATTTCTGAGGTCCAATAAACCAGATCAGTCATGCTTGTTTTTATGTAGGCCTGCTTCCTTGTTCCCTGGTCAGCTTGCTTCTTGATTTCACGTCACGGTTCACAGTCATGACTTGGGGGTTGTCGGCTTTCCCCACACAAATGAAGACTTTTGGTCATAATTATTGAGCTAGTTTACTCTCAACACACCTAAGACCACAGGATACTTATAAAACAAAAGATAATATGTCATTTGCCGTCCTTGGTCCGAAAAGTTGGGGCAAAAACAGCCTGATAATCTTTATGTGTGTATCCCGCTTGACAGGATCATATGGGACATTTTGGACACATAGTAGATTATTTCACTTGTGACAGGAAAGACACATGCACAGATGTTAGAACAAAAACAAACTTTATTGATTGACAGATGCTTTGTTAGAAAATCACAGGTTAAAAACATCTCAGTCCCTGATTTTGGGAGTAGTGACCTACATCTCACAGCTTATCAATAGACCTTCAATAGTGTTGTTCCCAAGTTTTTCACCACATCATCAGTCACTTCTGACGCAGAGCAGAACGTCCAGCAGGTTGTTTGTGTGTCTGATGTGTGTCGTCATGAACCCGTGACTCTTCAGCAGCTGATCGTACTCTGCGGCGCTCCTCTGCCTCCCCACGCTCATGCTGAGGGCCTGCAGGAGACCGCGGCTCGGACCCCCTCTGTCCTCGTCCAGGAAGATCTCACTGAGCAGGAGACCGCAGCCTGGCACAACGGTGCAAGTGCGTCATGTGTATGCAGACGTTACACTCATTTCCTTACTTTTATCTGCTTTATGCAGTGCACAGATAAGAACAAAAAGGACAAAGGAAACTACAAAAAGGCTGGTATTGTGGCGTGACATTTAACATGTCATCTTCTTCCTGCCTGTGATTATTATCAGCTGAACACTCACACTGAAAGGTTACAGCAGGCATTTCCAACCGCAGGAGACCGCTGTGTACATCAACAAATATTATCTGATTTTTTAAAAATGAATTTACAGGAAAGAAGAAAAAAAAAATCATGAAAATACGACACATAGCTGGTGTCCTTTTTCACACCTTCATGGGTCTTATAAGCAGAATCCAAACCACTAACCCTTGGTTAAGCCTCTGGTTTTTAATACCACAAGTTATCTCTAAGTGGGTCAACATTTTGTCAGTCTCATTTTTGATGAACACTAGAAATAAGATGTTTTGAATTATGGGCATAAAACCTGCAGGATACAGTGAGTGAAAAATGCACTAAGTTCTCCGTTAACGTATAAAATTACATTATTCTGTGAATGATCTTTTAATTAATAACACATAACACAGCCATGTCTAGCACTATATTTATATAAATCAATATGAGATCAAACCACATAACTGAGGTTCCTGTTTAAACCTTTGGTTCCACTTTCTATGATTCTGATAAAATGGACCTTATCAAATAAATAACTACAGCCACAGCTTCCTGAAATGTTTCAAAACTCCTTCCTGTCCTACAATAAATAGTTAGTCACTACAGGGCTTCATCCTGTCTCATGCAAATAATCCTGCATCGACATTATGCTGTAACGTGTTTCAAATACATGGGCCAGATGTGGCCATCAAACAAGCCTGTTGAATCTGGACCAAATGTTAATTTTGACAGCCGTTTTTAATTCAGTCTTATAGTCTTTTTCTGATAATATATTTCAGTTTTAGTCATGATTTAGTCAACTCAACTGAAAGAAATTGCAATTAAATTTCACATTTTATGAAGTGTAATGGGTATGTCATTTTTTATTTAATTCTTAAAGAGAGCAGCTCTGATTGGATCGCTCCACAACTTCTCCCATCACCACCAAGCTAAGGCAGCTATGACTGGAGGTTCCTCTTAACTCATCCAATCTTTCAACACAACCAAAGCAGCTGTGATTAGATATATTCCTAACTTGTCCCTTCTTTCTACATGACCAAATTTGGTCTGATTGGATTAAGCATTTTCGCCTAGCTTTTACTTGTTTATGAAAATGTCAGTTCATTTAGTTGTAGTTTTTGTCCACGTGCACTTCTTTGATTTATTTAAAGTCTAGTTTTCATCAGGGGAAAAAAGGTTGTTGACAAAAACTATGATGAAAATAACTAGTCAACAAAATAACACTGTCATGAACCACCCTTCTTCCACTAAGAGGGCAGCACCTCTGTTCTCGCAGCTTGCCATCTCATGCAACTTGACTGTAAACCATCATGGCGGATAACTTCAGGAGGCTAAATGCTTCCTGAAACATCCTTGGTCTTTGGGATTTCTGTCCTGCTCCTCCGTTGATCAGTTTGTCATATAAAGTTTACAGGTTTTGTTTGGACATGTGTATTTTCTAAGCAAATCAACTAGTTGGACTTCCATTTTGACATACGTCTAGCTTTATGTTTTGCGTTTACTCTTGTTGCCATGGCTATGTTTACTTCCTGCTTCAGCCAGCTTGTCTCCTGATTGGCTATGCTCTGGTCCACATGGCAAAACACAGAGGACGTGCTCAGCTGATCTCAGTACACTCCACACATCAAGGTTGTTCATGAATACTGAATTTTTTTTTTTTTTTTTTTTTTCGCAGACAGTTCAATATTTTTAACCTAAAATGTGTTGAATATTTTGGCATTGTGATGTAGTTTCTTGCAATTTAATGCCTATTTTAACCTTTTTTCAACCCAGTTTTTACAACTTTATACCTATGTTGATCCCATTCACCTATTTTGGCCACTGTCAGACCATGTTTAGAATTTTTACATGGTTTTTGAAATTTAATCCCAATTTTGCTGCTATTATCAATTTTCCTTAGTCACTCTTCAATTTTTTTGCCATTCTTTTTTGCAATTTCATACCTATTTTGCACCTATTAACTTTTTTTTCCGCTTTCGTACCTTTTTTTTTTACCCAGTTTTTACAATTTCATACCTGTTTAGCTTCTGTTCTTCACTTCTCCACTTCTTCTCAAATCTTTTATCCTTAGATTGATTTAATGTCATATTGGTTATACTATAAAAAGATCTACTGCTTATGTTTGTTTAAGAATACATAAGATGAGGAACATTAAAACAATCGCAGAGTAAATCGCAATTGCAATATTGGGGAAAAATATCGCAATCAGATTATTTTCTCAAATCGTTCAGCACTACTGAATACGTTGGATATTTAAGATTTCTGGCCAGGGTGGCCATGATCCTCTTCAGAGAGGATAAAATGACTCTTAACTCGCCTCAAACTACAGGATGATCAGGTAAGCTCATCTTTAGGACCTCAAAAAGTCAAGCCTTAGCTGATTTGGCTTGTAAGCGGAGATCCTAGTTGGAAGTCGTCCCAAGTGTCAGGATTTGTGAACCCTGCCTAATATGGAACAAATATATCACAGAGTCTGTTAGATAAGTCTGGTCACCTTTGGAAGACTCACAAACAGAAAAATAAGCACAGACCGGATTAAAACAGCTGCAGCACAGCAGACATGTAGTGTGTGAATGGGCTCAAAAGAGGAAAAGCAGCTGCGAGTGCATGACAGGTGGACCTGTTTGTGTATTTCAGCCTATGTTCGTGCAGCGTGTCTCAGCAGCAGTGTGTAAAAAGCTGAATTTCCCAACCAGAGATTAATAAAATATGCTTTCTTTCTTTCTTATTTAGTATAAAACATCTGAAATAACCATCATTATGTACCTGGTCTGCACACGTCAGAGATCCTCTTCAGGAGAACGTCCACCTTCTCATCTGACCAGTCATGGAGGATCCTCGCCAGAATGTACAGGTCAGCTTTGGGTAACTCGTCTGTAAAGAAGTCCCCTGTGCTCACAAAGAGGACAAAAGACTTTGGTACAGAATGTTCCTCAGCTGTTATCGTCATCAAACATCTGCATGAATGTTCACAAACCTGCTACAAATGACACTCTGCCGTCTCTGTCCTGAGGGGTGAAATGATCAGTCATCTCGATAACGGTCGGCAGGTCAAAAACGGTCACAGACAGACCAGGATGAGCTTTGGTGATCTCATATGCCATGGCACCAGTGCATCCTGGGAAGAAAAAAATACCAAAGTAAGGCTTTTTACTAAGGGAGAGAAATTATACGTATCCTTTTGCCGTACCAGTGTTCATTTTGTCAGGATTTTTCAATGTAGTTTGTCTTTTTCCAAAAATATTTTTTAGTTTCAGTCATTCTAAAGTCGTCTAATTGTTTTAATTTTAGTCTAGTTTTAGTTGATGAAATTTCACATTTTAGTTGACAAAATTTACTGTAAATTTAGTCAATAGAGAGGCATTTTTGTTTTTTAATGTTTCCTTGAATTTCTGAAGTCATGTTTTACACTTGGATAAAATGAAACATCTAATAAACCTTTACTGAATGCTAGTAAAGTTTAAATGTATAAATGAACAGAAACAAATTTAACTACCATGAAGCTAAGGCAGCTGTGATTGGCTGTCCTTCTGAACTCATCCAACCTTTCCACACAACCAAATTAGCTGTGATTGGATATATTCCTAACTTATTTCTACTTTCTACATGACCAATTCAGTCTGATTGGATTAAGTTTATCAAACGTCGAGCGTCTAGCTTTTATTTGTTGATGAAAATGTCGGTTAATGTAGTTTTAGTTTTTATCCAAGTGCACTGTTTTTTGTCAGGGTAAAAAAGGGTGTTGACGAAAACTATGATGAAAATAATTAGTCAACAAAATCAACCCTGTGCCTTACCTCCGAGGTCACAGGCAGTTTTAAAGCTGGAGAGGTCGAAGGCTGTTGCGACTGCTCTTCCGGAGACTTTGGCGATGCTGTGCATGCCCTTCATGAATCTCAGTTTGACCTCTCGGTCGTAGTAGACTGTGTCCTTAATGAAGAAACAATAAGATATAATAACAGGTTTAAAACGAAATATTAGCCTCTGCTAACAAAACCTGACTGATAAGTACCTGAAACATGTCCTTGGACTTCTTGCCGAATGCCTTCTCATGCTGGCTGGTTCCCTCCTTCACGGCGCTCTCCAGGTGGGAGAAAAGAGGCCAGACGGTGTTGTTACAATGCTGGATGTATCCGTGCAGCGAGAAAGGAGCGTTGGTCAACAGAAAACGTCTGGAGAGATCGGTGTTTTCATACACTGACCTCTGGCATGCTGGGAAAAGAGATACAGGGAGGTCCATAAAGGAAAATAATCAACTCTTCAATGAAAATACGACTGATCTGCTATTTCCCCTTTAAACTGCAAACCTATGACTGACATTTTGACGACACTTTCATTGTTTCTTGTTAACTGACTGCATGTTCCAGGTGTTTTCAAGTTTTATGAAATATTGAACTTTTCATATTGAGTTCTTCCTGTTTCTTTTTACCTAATAAAGTATGGGGTGTTGGATAGGCAGAGTGGTAAGCTACCAGGCACAACCCATGTACATGCTTCTGCCTGCAGGATTCAAATCCAGCCAGTGACCTCCTTACAGGTTCTCCTCCCCGACTCTCTATTGCCCCCTTTTACATCTCTTAACACTGTCACTCTCTTACCTTGGTCTTTGCTCTTCAACAGTCCCAGAGACACACAAGCTTCCAGTAGACATTGGGTCCCTTTTACAGAGGCTTTGATTTCCTGGGCTACCTGCTCTGCATCCAGCCCTGGTCTGCTGTTCAGCAGGTCAAACACACACATCTTAGAGGCTGTAAACAGTGCCTGGAGAGAATACGGCAGGGCAGATTGGACACAAATGTTAGCACACTTCATCCCTGCAAATGTGATGTGGGATTTGAAGTCAAGATTATGGTTTTGCAAGCATTTGTTAGCTTGTAGGTTTGTTAACAGGACAACTTGAAAAGTTCTGAATTTTCAGGGATAGTGCTCATGGATCAAGTTAATATATGTTGGTGTTGCCTGGATGCTGATCCAAAAACATTTTTCAAGGATTTCCTAACAGTGTGAGACAGAGCAAATTTCCACATTTTTGACAAAAACACACATGACAATGTTAGAAATGACTGGGTAGAAGTTTGTGCTCTTCTAGTTCCAAATAATTCTCAGTAGGTAGTGCATACAATTGTTTTCTGGCTTCCTATAAGGGAAGGGAATCAAGAGCCACCTCTAGTTATAAACTTGGTTTCAACTAGTTTGAGGCATCATATCAACTGTCCTCTGGCTTTTCTTAACAATTTCTTAACAATGCAAAATAGGTCAATAATGCCAGAAATGAATTGGTGGAGGTTGGTGCTCTTGAAGTACTCCTAGGTTTTAATAATGCAACAATGTCTGTTTACAGAGCTAGCTAAATATTGCAACTTCCAGTCTTAATCAAGGCTATTTAAAATGCAACCAACAGTTTGCAGGTAATTCTAAAATCAACCACCAGTTTGTAACAATGCTGAAAATGCAGGAAAAACTAACCCTAACCCTATTTTATTTTGACCTTCACCAATGAGGGTTTGTTTCTGTTGGTATTAGCTCATCTGACTATTGGTCTGTCTGTCCGTTTGTGAGCAAGATAACTCAAAAGGTTCATAACACATGTTGATTAAATTTCCAGGAAATGTTGTTCATGGTTAAATGTGTAAGTGGCTAGATTTTTTAAATAATCCAAATACAGATGTGGAGCCTGGATTTTTTTAAAGTATTTATTAACACTGTGTGGATGGGCAGTTTTAAACATTCTCCAATAACTTGGCTAACAATGTTAGCAATACCTCCCAAGAGGTTTGTGCTCTTGAAGTGCTACTATTTCTGTTTATAGAAAATTATACTGTCCTGATTTTTAATTCAGATTTCATACACAGTATACACATGGTCTTTAAAGTTCTATGGGAAAATTTTTAAATCTCAAGATATTCTATGTTTTTACATCCTTATCAGTGGATCCTATCTGTGAAATAGAAACCATAACCCCTCATATCTTATTTGCTGAAACTGTTTAGTTTTCTCCTTGATGCTGTCAGGAAACCAAGTTTCCAAGAAGTGACTGCAAGAGCAAAAAGGTCTAACCTCAGTTGAACTTCCTGAGAATTTTCTGAATATTGTCATATTACAGTAACACCAAGTTTTTGCACTCACCACAAAACGGTGATGAAACCATTTTAAAGAAGTGGAATATTACTGGTGAGTGCCAGAGCTGATGTTTAAAGGCTTTGAGGGACCAAATCTTGACGCTCTGCGACTTTCATACTTATATTCACAGAGACATTTATCAAACTTAATTCATGCAGCAAAAGAAGCCTCTTTTTAAAGAGGTATTTCCTCATTTCTGTTTTTGTGAAATTAACTACACAAATGGCAGCTTTATTCATCATTTTAAACTGATTATACATACTTTTTTGGATATTTACATTTAAGTTTTTATTATTTCTTTGACCATTTCACTGGTTTTCATCATTCCACTGTTGTTTCTTCATGGCCTTTTTGCCTTTATTCAATTTTTGTATAAGCTCTCTTCAAGAAGCAGTAAAAATCCTTTCATTTAACAAATTTGTCCATCAATTCATTAATCTATTATCTGTACCACTCAGTCAACAACCAAACAAACAGTTGGAGGCACTAGACCTGTTGTCAACAATCACAGGGCTTATGTAGAGACACAGACTACTAATCACACCTAATAATATCTACAAAGAATTTAGAGTCATCAGTTAACCTAAACAGAATGCTTTTGATAGTCAATACAACCAAGGATAGAGAGATCAGTCTAATATTTAAATTAATATCTCTAATGAACATAGTCTGGACAGTAATGATATTTTTTTGATAAAACAACATCTGGCTTAACCGTCATTAAGATGGGTTAACTATTGCACTCTTTACAGATATCTTCCTCAAGGTTATTACAGTTCTGATACTTTTATTACCTTGGAGGCCTTGAATCCATCCATCAGGTCCATCATTTTCTGCAGTTCTTCCTTCCTGGGTTCACTCTCCTCCAGCTCTGTGTGCTGCTCCCTGCTGGTCGTCGATGGAATTGCTGCTGTCTCACATTTGTCTGGATGTCTTGACCAGTTATTGACAACAGTCTGTGAACTTTCACCTGCTTCACCGCTGACATCTGTCCATTTCACCTATAGATAAAAGACCTTGTATCAAAAACCATGTACACGTGACATACTTTGCTGATAAGGTGAACAAACTCTGACCTTATGCAGGGGGCTGGCAGAGGGGCTGTTCTGACTGTGCTGACACGAGCTCGAGGAGGTGTTGTGTTTTTCTAAAGAGTTGTGAGTGCCGTTTTCACTCAGACCAGCTGATGAACTCTCCTGATGTAAAGAAGAAGTGGTTCTGTTGTAAATCACGTCCAGCTGTTTGCAGAAGTGGTTGAGAGGGAAGCCCACGACGTTGAGGAAGTCCCCGTGGACGTACTCCACCAGCATTCCCCCGAGAGCCTGAATACCATAACCACCGGCCTTATCCCTAAAAAAAAAAAAAAACACTAAATGAAAGCAACTACACACTGTACAAACAGGACAGGTCGGATCATCTGTTTAAAAATGAAGAAATCCAAATGGTCAGAGGAAACACCAACCACTCTTTAAAAACATGAATATAGCTGGTCTTGCGGGGTTTTTTTTAATTTATCATTTTAATAGTGTAAAAAAACATTTTTTGATATTATTGATGAACAACAAAACAGTTTATATGCATGTTCATCAATAAGACATTGAGTAAAATGCACAGTATGTCAATTCTGGCTTTTTGTAACCATCATGGTTTACCTCATCATCACTAAATATCCACTTTTATAAATTAAAATTATAACTCATTTGGGAATTAAATGTTTTTGCTTCACATCTGTTTTAACATAAATGGACTATAACAATAAAAAGATCAGGTCAAATTCAAAGAGGTGGAGCTTTGTGCTCTTGATAGAAAATATAAGTACTGGAGATAAGTTTGGAAATATCTGCATAGCAGCAAAAACCCAGTATTGTGCAACCCTGATCCTCTCTATTACTCAATAAATTGTTTAGTCTTATTGTTAAAATGCTTGAAAGTTAGAATGAATCACAAAAATGCACTCTTGCTGAATCAAGCTGATTCATCCCTTACTGACATAATCTCAGTCAATCAGCACAGAGCAAACAAAGCTACACTACAAACTCAGATACCAAAGTCCAAAAGGCAGCCGGTTCACCTGCCAGCTGTTCACTAAAATGACCTCTGCTGACAAATGTCTGGCGAGGTTATGACACGAGGAGAGTAAAGTTTTCTGTCGAGGTTCAAACCATCATACTCACATGGGCTCACCACTGTTGATGTACTCCCACAGCATACTTTCTGACAGGTCGGCAAACTTCACCTTTGTTTCCTCGTAGAAGTCGATGAGCTGGTAGTCCACCTCTTCATCTGTAGAGAGGCAAATAAAAAATGACTCAAACACACTGCTTAAAAAAAAAAACTACCTTACTACTCTACTCCATTGTTTGTTTTATTGGTTTTTGATAGACGAGGGTAACTGTTTACTCAATCCCTGTCACCCTGAGCCACTGGCTCTTAGTGTGCCCTGGGAACTTTTACTATCAAGGAATATCAACTCAAACATAAAGCAGATGGTGATTCAGTTTTTATTTGACTCAATGGGTACCTAATCTGCTAATAATGACCATATAAAAAGGCCAATTCAATAAAACTGGGCCTACAGATACTCAATTATGATGACACTCCAATGGATTCAAATTAAACCACAGTAACAGCCCTTAATAAACCACACTATGAATTTAAAGAATATATACTGCAGAGATCTCAGAACTGCTCATTCTAACTTCTTATGTTAAAGGTGTAGTCAGGGATCTTCTAATCTTCTAATCTAATGCACTATTTGTCAAATTCACCGTACTTCTCCTCTCCATCCACAAGATGTCACCACTAACAGCATGTTGAAAAAAAATTCAGGTTTCAATACACAGCCTTGGCTCTGAATTTCAGCAAGTAAATACTGTGGCTCAGGCCGAGCCACCAAAACCGTAGGTTGCGTAGCGTGCGCAGTTAGCGTAAGAGAGACATACAATATGTGCTGTAGCAATGGCTAAAAAACAGCCCAAAAGAAAAAGATCAGAGGAGCAGAAAGTGATAAAGAAGGGCTATGACCATGAAAGAGCGAAGACCCGGGTCAACATTGGTGTTGCTTTCCGACGGTGGGGGGAACTCCGCTAATTGAAAGACCTGAAAATGGACGCGGATGTCGCCGTCTGTCTGCTGGATAGGTAAGCAACATTAGCTTTGTGGTGCTTCACATTCAGCCGTCTGGCATTCATCTTATTTGTCTAATCTGCCAGAATGTACTGTTGTTGTGATGTTATCAATAATGTCAGTCAAGTTGTCTGACAAGTCGGGGTTACCTTAGCTACATTGGTCAGCTACGCAGTTTCTACGGCCGTTTCCATGACGATTCACGTCCATCAGCTTTCGGGGGTGGAACCAGGGGTGAGGTATGAAGGGAGAGGCGGGTCTAAATTCATTTATAAACAACCTCTCCACTCGTTTTCTCCCACATCGCTGACTACACCTTTAAATGTATTTATTTTAAATGTAATTTTTAGGTTGAAAAATGAGATGTTAGTGTTAACACATGCTGAAAATCTAGATAATCTTGAGGAGTTTAGAGTAGATGTGGAATCACTGATGTAAATGCAGCTTTTTTTAAGGGGATGTCCTTATCTTTAGCTAAAACTTAGCATAAATCAACCTTTTTTGTTTTAAAAACTAAACATTCAATACATTTGTGTGTATATTTGGGTTTTACATCCTTTTTATCAACACCAAAACAGAAAGTAGAAGAAGTCCCTGACAGTTTTGTGAAGTTAAACAAATTTCTTGAGAAAAGGAACCGTGTGCTCAGTTTGACTTACTTTCTTTATCATGGCAGAGGATGATTGCCACACCCGTGTAGACACTGTGCTCTTTACCACTCAGGCTGAAACAGAAATTAAAAAGTACTATGTGTAAGTATTTTTTTATGCTTGCTGCTTAAATCTGGTGATTTGACATATTTCTGACCTGGACAGCATCCTGTAGGCGTCACGTTTGTCCACCGGCTTCTCTAAAATCATGCCGTCCACAGTCTGTGATAAGAAGACAGGTTCAAATGAATATAAGTCTTTTCACAGAAAAACTGAGGAGTAACACTGTCAAGCCAAAACAGAACAAAATGACTTTTAATGTTGCTTAAATATGTGTTCACTAATTTATTTGATTAAAATATTGTAGTCCTGAAGGTCTCCTTTATCATTTGTGCTGATGCAAAGGAAAGAAGGAAGAATGAGAGAGAGAGAGAGAGAGAGAGAGTGAGACAGAGGTAAGTAGGTAGGAGGTACGAGCTGCAGAGATGTGTTGCAGGAGCAGAAAGAGGACTTTTCAGTGACAGCAGCAGTTATTTTCTTTGTTTTAATTAATTAATGACAGTTTATTTAAACAATATTTGTGGAATTGATATGTCAGTTTCTTCAACCTATTCTTAAAGGAACAGTCCAACAGTTGTTTTCGTGTCTTGCCCCATTTCCGAGTCCATGACAAGCAGATAGACACCATTCTTTCAACTCTGCATGCAGTAACACCGGGAGTGAATGGGTAGTGTTAGTCTGCCTCTGCCTACAGTCACCAGGTAAACTCTTCAGAACTGTCCAGTGCATTTGCTGTGACTCATTTTCTACCCCTTTACAGTACGTTGTCTTTTAGTATCTTCATATTATCTTCTTCTACTCCTAAACAGAGGCTTTTTATTGTTGACCTTCTTCCGCGGTGGTTTTCGCAAGAGATGTGACATTCGCAGACAAGTCGAATCTTTTGAACAGCTCATCTAGGTGAATGGTGAGAACTGATTCATGGTTGTGAGTGAGCCAAATGTAGCAATCATCCTCTTTCATGTTAAAGAAAGTAAGTCGATACTGAACACAGTTTCTTTTCTGAAGAAAATTCTTGAACTTCACAGAACATGGAAACTGTCAGGGTTGTTGTTTTAACTTTCTGCAGAAGGAGATAATATGTAGATAATAAAAGACAAGGTAACAAAGGGTTAAAGAGTCACAACAAGCACGCAGGACCATTTAGAGTTACTGAAGAGTTTTACCGATGACTGTAGGCACTGTAAGGCTAAAACAGCCCATTGACACCCCATGTTTGAGCTAAGCTAACTAAAAGTGGGTGAGCTCTGCCCGTCTCTTCCTTGTTACTGCACTCACAGTCAAAATAATGGTGTCTGTCTTGTGGCAGACAGGGAAAATGCCTGCACCCTGCTGCACAGTGGGTGTGGTCCTGCAGAGTGGCCAGGGCTGATTACAAGCACCTGTGAACTGAGAGTGTGTGAGGTCAGACCAAAGGAGCTGCTGCATGGAGGAGATGGTGAAGAAAGCTGAAGGAGTGGGTTTCTCTGGCCAAAAGAACCAGGAGGAAAAATGAAGAACAGGGATATCCAGGAGTGGGTGAATGTTTTCTTGCCTTTTTTGATCAGAGGATGTTTTTTCTTGCTTCCTGTGAGCCTCTTGGTGTTTTTAACCCCACATGTGGCCCTTGTCTTCTCCAACTAACGGACCCATTTTCAACCCATGCTTCCCTGCTCTACATATCGTAAGTTTTGCAGTTCTCACACACACACACACCCACTCATATACAGATTTTCCTTGTCTTCATTACCAGTTGCACTTGGTGTGTTTTTTGTTGGGTTATAATTTTGGGACTTGAGTTTTGAACTAATAAACAATTTTGAACATTTGGAGGTGTAGTATTTAAATACCTTTTCTTGGACATTTTTGAACCGAAGATATGCTTGTGACATTCTGTCTTTTTTTTTTTTTTTTTTTAATTGCAAAAACAAACAAACAATACAGACAGAGACGAAGACAAGTAACAGGACAGGTTACATAACATAAAAGCAAACTGGTTTTACCAATAGACAAAACAAAATAAAGAAAAAAAACAAAGAAAAGAAATACAGTAGAAAAAAATACAAACAAGGAGTGAGCTGTTTTTGTGCGTATGATATGTGTGAGCGTGCGTGTCTTTTGTTATTTATCAGAAAATATATTTTTTATCAAACCATCCCCATCAATGTTTTTCGCTTCAACAGAATGATGACTTTTTTTTTTTTCTTTGGATGAAATTTATATCCCGTAAATTATTTTTGGACTTGTTTGCTTTACCTGTGGGAACTCAACTTTTGAATGATACTGAACGGTTATTTTTTTTCTTCTGGTTCTTTAATTGCAATTTGCTTATGGACTGAGTAATTTAACAATACCAGATAAACTTAATTTAAATTTCCTTTAGTAGCATGGGTTCATTGATTACTAGGCCTACACCCTGAGAAAGATTTTTTATTTTACATTGACAGATTTAGTCATCTGTCTGGCGCCCGAAAGATTGTTTTTTAATATTCTGTCCTTAAGTAAGGCAAGACACAAAAACAATGAAAATGTTGGATTTTTTTTTTAACAAGACAAATAAATGAAAGAAACAAAGGACTGAATTGTCCTGTGGTGTCACCTCTAGCCTTTACAAGCTCAGGTATTCTGCAGTTAACTCCTAAAGAACTTGACAAACACTTAACACTCCTTCACTCTTACCACGATGGTGTCTGCTCCGATGACCATGTCTGGAGTCTTCAGGTGTTTCTGAAAACAGTAAAATGAATCAGCATGAGGTCCTGAGAAACCGGTCAATATTTTACTGTGTACTGCTTCAAAGCAGAGAGTTAGACTCACAAGGGGCATCCTCCTGGCCACCTCCAGAGCTTTCTGTTTGGCCGTCTCAACAGCATACTCATGAGGAGCTTTGAAGAGCCTCTTATCCAGAGTTTCTTTAAACCAGGAAGGTACAACCTCAAACTGTAAGCCCTGAAATACCGGAGAAAAGGTTCATGACAATAACTCATATTTTAACTTGATGTGCTCACATGTTCAGCTGTTAAGGCTCTAAAGTATGTCCATAATCGCTAATTTTAAACAAACCTTTAGTTTTTTATGATAGTATTGCAATGTCTCAAACATTTCTTTTAAAGTCTCAGCTGCTCAGTTCACTTTGATGATGCTATTCTGCACTATGTAACTGCCTGATTGGTGTGCTACCTGCCTGATTGTGCTGCTTATGTAGTAGACGCACTGCGGAAGCACGCTTTATAGCATCAGTTTAGGCTCTCAAAAATGTACTAAATGACATTGTTTCAATTAATTATGGACGCATCTTTGCCAGGACACTTTTGCAGGATTACAGCGGACGAGCAGTATGAAGGAAAATAGGCACATTTTGTGGACTTTATGGAATCTTTTTTCGGCTACTGCTGCCCCCTGTTAGGATGGACGCTTGTTGACAGCTTAAAATCCTCTGACCTCCGGCTGCATTTGAGACATCAAAAAAGTGCTCCAGAGTGTTGCTCAGCATGAGGGTGAGTAGAAAATGAGGCCAAATTGTTGTTTGGGTGTAGTGTTCCTTTAAGACCCAGACTCCTCTGATTGGTTGTAAGGTTTGCTAGTAAAGTAAAAGCTGCCCTATGCCATGTTGCCAACAACTCTGTATTCACTCTGTGGTCTATGCTCCGCACTGAGCCTGCCAGCTAACTGCCACTGGTTTAAACTGCCGATGAAACAATGATAGTGCATAAAGTTGGGCAAATAATTTAATTTAAATCTTCATTACAATAAGTGAACAAAATAAAATTAAAGATAACTGTGCGATATAACTTGTTTCATCTCTTTCCCATCTTTTTCTAATTTTATTTTTCACATATATTTTCTTTTACTTTGCTGTTACTGTTAAGAATAAGGGTGTAAGACATTGTAAGATCAAAATTGATTTTGACAGATAATAGCCTAAATACTTCATAATTGGTCTCAGCATATGTGAAAACTCTTGAAGACATTTACAGCCAATATTTTAACCCTAAAAACTGGCAACATAGTTCCAATATAGTAGCTGATACACTGGCAGAATGTACAAATGCAACATTTTGGTTTATCTCATCATCACTGAATGACACTTTGATTTATTAAAGTATCATTTCTTTAATAATAAATAGACCAACACCATGAAAGAAACTGGATAATTTCACTGAAATGGAGGTTTTGTTCTTTCAACGTAAGTATTGGTATTAATATCTGTAATCACCTGTAAGATGTTTTGAAATATTGAATATCAGCAAGAACCCAATTTTGTGCATCCCTGGTTCAAAATGATTATGTTAAGAATCTTTCATTTAAAAGACTGCATTTTGTGTGTGTTAAAGTCAGTAATTAATCGTGTTATGCTTTCCTGATCTTGAAAGAGTGTTGCAGGGATGACAAATATTTTAATTAAATTAGATAATACTTTATTAATCCCCTTGGAAAATCTTCCTTGGGTAAATTTAGATTCTGTAGCAGTTCAGAGAACAGATCCAAATACATGTATAAAAAGATATGTCTAAAGAAAACTAAAAATAAATATAAAAAATAATACAAATATATAGAAATATAAAAAATACATAAGTATTTTTGTCAGCAAATGCAGAAGTTGGCATTGTGCTGGTTTAAGCTCACAATACATTTTCAATTATAATCTTTATAATTTAGTTTAAATACAGTAAAATAATTATGTCTATAGACAAGACTACACTGAAAAAGAACTTACCGCATTACGAAGAATATCCTGCCTCCTGGGAGAAGCACTTGCCAGCACAACCAGTTTATTGGTGAGTTTGGAGATGACAGGGTTCAGCACCATGGTGGTCTCCTCCTCTGACTGACCCTGTGAGGTAAAGAAGAGAGTTAAACATTACAGATGTGACCCAGTTAATGTTAAAGACTCAGCATTTAGCCGGCAGCTGACTGCAGTCAATGAGGACACGTCTATATGCTGATAAAGGTCAGACAGACATGACATCAATAAATCACTGCAGTGTTTTATTAAGAAAAAAGAGCAAATATTCAAAGGTTGCCATGTCTTACATGCCAACACTCTTTGGTTTTCTTTACCATGAAAACTTAATACCAGAAACTGAGGGTTTGTTTATAGCAATGCATACTGTAAAAAGTACATGCCAGCAGAGCCACTAGTATCTTTTTTATCCCTACAAAGCCATTAAATTAGGGTTGCACGATATATCGATATGATACTATTATCTAAAGATATTGTTTGTTTTACCTATATGTACAACTGATATAATGGCCATACAGACCTGCCATATATAGGCAGTAATATAGCAAAATACACAAATGCATCATCATTTTTATCACTGCACAGCTAAAAGTTTCACTTCTTCAAAATTTTAAATGTTGTTTTTCTTGAATTACAAACAAATGAACTGTAACATTGAAGGCAAAAAGTAAATTTTCAAAAGGTATTTTTTGCTCTTGATTAGCGAAAATCTAAAAACTTGCATCCCTACATCAAATTTTGAAAACTATCCTTCATGTCATCGTGGAAAAAAAGGGGGAAAAAATGTGATACCTCAATATGTTCTGTATTAATAGGGTTATGTAGGAATGCATGATATTACTGGACAAGTATTAGCAATGGCAGATAGGAACATTTTTGCCAATATCTTAACCACACAAACCCATAAATAAAAAGTTAAATGCATGAAGGGTTACTTCATCATCATGCACTGTCTACAGTTATGAATCAAAAGTGGAACTAATTAAATAAAACACTGTTTTCCAGCCCCACACCAACCATGAGTACAGCACTTTGCCACAATATGGCCACATCAGAAAGAAAAAAGTCCTAAGCAGCAGGAAATCTTGAGCAGAAGAAACTTCTGTTGATCCAAAGCTGTACACACAAAGGGAATAATCCTCTCTCTGTGGCAGGATGGAAATCCCAGACCACTTTCTGCTGACCAAGTGCAAACTGTTGCAGAACTAAAGGAATTTTAACTCAAACTCATCTCCTGAAAAAAACATTATTTTTTAAATCATGGCCAAGTTTTACAACTACTTGGAAAAAAAAAAGCAAAGTTTTTTCAGGAGAACTTAAATGGGTCACAGGTGGGAAAACAGGGGTTAAATAAACATTCAACTGCATGCTTGAATAGAGAGTAGATGTTTGGACATGCAAACAAAGTCATTGACATCTTTTACTACTCAGTTATACAGTCAGTTGTACAGTAATAACCATTTAATTCACCTTTTAAAGGGGTTTAGCCTTAAACATTGATGTTTCTGGTCCAGTTTATCCCATTTATTCATATCAAATTAGATATAAAAGCTACTATTCATGCTGTGTAACATTCTCAATTACTGAAATTACGTTTAATGAACATAAAAGACAGTTAACTTCTTCAGGCAGAATATTAAAACCTAACAATAACCACTACGGCAATTGTATTATCTGTGTGTGGCCTGTATAATCAATTATTTGAGCTCGTACAGAAGTTTGGGTGTTCGTTTAACGTTATAACAAATATCTCTCAGTGTGTGGGTCTTAAACGAACAAATGTCTTTCAGTTAAAGCTCTTTAACCCAGTAAATGTTAACATGGATGTAGATATTGGCTGGTAGATTCTGAATGGATATACTCCATGTAGCTTCAGCGAAATGAACATTAACAAGACGTTTCTGCCACGTTACGCCTGTTCAGTGAATATTCCGAATGAAAGACAGGCTGAAGGGTAAGCAGTCTTTTAAAATACAACATTTTCATGACTATTACCAAAATTTTAGAATACACACTGCTTACCTGGCTCCAAAAGTCAGGAAACTGCAGGAGACAGCCGCCTGCAGGGAAGGACAGACGTAAGGACGCAGCGTGATGACATCAGACAGAGGGGGCGGGGTCACATGACATAGCACGTAAAACTATGCCGTGCAGGGGACCTGATGCTATTGATACTAAATATCATATAGTTGAAAATGTGAGAATTAATATATTTTACGGGACATTTTGATTGAAAATAAAGCCAATGCGAGCAAATGTATGAGGACGACTGACAAAATGATCATAAAGTACGGACTTGATCTCCCCTACCTCATACTAACGCTCTCAAGAGAACCTTAATTAGGTTTAAATTAGGTTTTAATATATGTTTTTTATGTTAAATGGGGTTAATTAATAAGTACTGACTATAACAACTGTACTGTTTTAACTGAAGTGAAACCTAACACAGCCTGATGATCAAACATCTCCTCTAGTTCACACATCTCTTACTTTTGAGGGACAGGTGTTAATTGATTTTTTTAATATTTTGAATTGGGTTAATTAATGGGTAATGTGGATGATAACTGTACCTTTGTAAACTGTACACCAAACTCAGCCTGAAGATCAAACATCTATACTGTACTACAGCTATTACCTTAGAGACATATAGGCTTTGATTATTATAAGTGCTGTCAGACAATTAAAAAAAAAATCTACTTAATTACCGGATTTATAATTAATTAATCTAATTAATCACATTTTAATCTCATATCTACGACGGAGGATTAGGGCCACGTTGAAAACTAAAAAAAAAGGAAGGTTACGAGAATTAAGTCGTAAAGTTACGAGAATAATCTCATAAATTACGAGAATAAAGTCGTAAAATTACGAGAATAATCTCATAAATAACGAGAATAAAGTCGTAAAATTACGAGAATAATCTCATAATTTACGAGAATAAAGTCGAAAAGTTACGAGAATAAATAATCTAAAACTAGGAAACATCTGCTTTGCTTTATTTAGAAAGATATTCACAGATTCGGACTTTTCGGCTCAATGATTCATCTACAAAAGAACATAGTTCCAAACCAGACCCCTCTTTTTGATCACTGTAATGAAGAATGTGAGCTATAAACTTGTTTTCATCCAAACGAGCCGTCAATACACTGAAGCTGATGGCTCGGCGATTTAGGGACCATCGGCAAATTACCATATCGGAGGAATAGTGTGAAAGAAATCCATGCATATTAATTAACACAATTAAATAAACAAAACATCATCATTTAAATCAAATCAAAACATTCCTGCTGAAGTAAGAGCTGTAGTTTAAAGAAGAGGAGATCACCATACATGTTTTGTGATGACTTGGTTGGTAGATCTCATTACTTTGATGGCATATGCTTTAATTTCAATTAGAAAGTCCTGTAAAATATTTTAATTTATAAATCTAAAAGAAAATATGACCCGTAGTATGAATAACATACGATCCTTTGTATTTGCTGTGATTTTGAAAACTACTTCTCAGTTTGGGGAAGTTATTGAATTTTCTTTCACACTATTGCTCGATATGGTAATTTGCCGATGGTCCCTAAACCGCCGAGCCATCAGCGTCAGTGTATTGACGGCTCGTTTAGATGAAAACGAGTTTGTAGTTCTCATTCTTCTTTACAGTGATCAAAAAGATGGGTCTGGTTTGCAACTACGTTCTTTTGTAGATGAGTTATTGGGCCGCAAAGTCCGAATGTGTGAAATTCTTTCTAATCATGGCCAAGCAGATGTTACATAGTTTGAAAGACTTTATTCTCGTAATGTATGAGATTATTCTCGTAATTTTACGACTTTATTCTCGTAATTTATGAGATTATTCTCGTAACTTTATGACTTTATTCTCGTAACTTTCCTTTTTTTTTTAGTTTTCAACGAGGCCCTAATCCTCCGTCGTACATATCTGGTTAAAGTACCCAAATAAAGATTTTGAATTCTAGGATATTATAAAATTGTATTGCATGACTAATCAAATGATTACATTAAGAAGTGAAGATTTGTAAATAATCATTTTTATTGGTAACAGAATAAAACCAAAGTCAGGGCAACTTTTCCAGAAAATTCTAAGCTCAATCAGGCAACTCAAATTACACTTTGTGTGTTTCATAAATCAAATTCAAAATGAGAAAAAGGTCGAGGACATCCGGCAAACCAATTAGGCCTGATGCATTATTAAAGAATTTAGTAAATATAGATAAATTAATTAATAAATAAAATAAGACTTATATATATATATAAGTCTTAAATGTGCCATTCCTGTTGTCACCTGGGCTTTGTTTGGTTTGAGACGCATGTGTGAAGTGGCGTGCCACTGCCATGTAGGGGTCCTCCAGCTGGCCAATATCAAAATGTTTGTGTGCTATGATTAATCTTGCGATTAATTTTTATAACACATTAATTTGCGGTGTAATTAAATAATCTAATTAATGCACTAAAGTGACAGCCTTGATTATTATACTTCATATATTGAATTGTGTAATTAACTGACAATGACCATTATTCCTGTAACAACCAATGTTGTTAACTGAGATTATTATCCAACAAGTGAATCATCACAATACTTTCAGCGTAATTAATAAAAAAACATTTGATATAATTTAACCTTTTCAACAGCTTTACTTCTCACATCTTTGTTATGAAAAGTGTCATTTGTGTCTCTATCTAACAGCGTCTGGCTCTCCTTGTTGTTCAGTCCGGTGTCCTGAAAAAGTTTACACCTTCAGTAGTTTTGATAAAAACTGTTTACCTTCATCTCTTGTTCTCTGTTTCACTGTGGTAACTTTGTTTTCTTCAAAACTCTAACAACCATTCGTTTAAAACTGCGCAACATGTTGTTTTGGTACCATCTTACTGAATCAAGTCTGCAGTAACATGTAATAGTCCATTGCATGAGAAAAGAGGGGGGAGCAGTCAAAACGGTCATGACAGATTGAGCATTTTGATGTATTTTTTTCAGTGTGCAAATTAAGACTATCACAGAGTTTACTGCTTTGAATCAAACAAAACTATATGTTATCATGAGACGTTTGGAGGGCTTACGTAATTGCCTGCGTTTGCCTATTTGTAAATGCGCACTTGAGCTGAAAAAGAGTGTAAAATGTGTCAGCAAATCAGATCTTGATCCCTGATATGATCATTAACTTTTCACTCACAACTCTAATTATGTAAGTGACAGTTGTAGAGTCAATCATCCCACGTGTCCTAGATAAGCCAACATCATAAAAACAGCAAATGTTTGTTTAAACATATATGTGCTTCAACCTAACATGGTGTCTTTAGTTCAGTTTTTCCTCATTACTATTTAGTGAAGATATACAGCTATGTTTAAACATTGCAGAGTTTTAACACTTGCATAGTCAAACATATACTCTGATGGTGCATTCCCAGCTCTACAGAGAGGGGTTGATCAAATGTGTGCTGTTAAGTGTTAGGAAGTTTTGATTTTAACAACCAAAAAGGTCAATTATACTTGATAAGACTTAAAGTAGCAACTCTTCAAAGAGTAGAAACAACACTTTGTTGTGTGGACTCATGCAGACACTAAGACTGTGTTAATTTTGACTCTGATTTGTCTCGGTACATTTCCCTCTGTTGCATCTAAACAAGAACAAAAAAGTATTTTGGCTACGATGAATACTTTTGCAAGTAATTGCAATATAATTTAAGTTTTAGAAATTGTAATACCTCTTACGTAAAGCCGCTGACTTTTCACATTTATTGTTGCTATTCACTTCTTTTATTTGCATAAACGGTCATGGCTGTTAGTGTGCTATTTTTAACTCTCTACTATGAAGCAAGCTTGTCGTTGGCAAAGCTGGAGCTGCAAAGGAGGAACTTGAAAACAACCGACTTTATAACGGTGAAAGGTCATCTGTATACAGCAAACCAAAAAAGTTCAATTTTGATGCTGGTGAAATTTTCAGGCAGTGCAGACTTTAATGTACTCTGGATGGAGTCAAATCCCTGAAAATGTATTCTCAGCTGAAAAAGAGCTTGTTTAAAAAACAAGTTTAAAAATGCTGTTTAAGTAAGTCAGATCAATAAGTGTTACTGTATTATCTTGAACTCTAAACTTTTTCACTCTGAACCTGTGACACTTGTAAAGTCAATACTCCGCCACTCCCCCGTCTCCAAGCCCACCTCATGAAAACTTTTTTTGTTTTTCCATCCATATTTTAACTAATTTTCTCCATTAATATAAAGTAAACAACACACCAATATTTACACTAAGCAGAGTTATTATAGATTTTACTAACATTATAAGTGTTGATCAAAAGTCACAATGTGTTAGAAAGTTTTTAATTTTAACTTCAAATAGATTCAACAATCACACTTATCATACAGACTCAAAGGAAGCGTTAATATTGACTCTGATAGTGCTAATTAGTCCATGCAGATTTTGCTTTTAGGCATCTAAATGAGGACAAGAAGCATTCTAATAAAAAAAAAAATACTTTTGTAGGTAACTGCAATATAGTTTAAGTTTTAGAGATTGTGTTCCTTCTTGCGTAAACGTAATGACTTTTCACTTTTATTGATGTTATTCATTTCATACATTTGCATAAACCGTTATGCTGTTGCTGTACAATTCTTAAGTCTCTACTGTGAAGCGAGAGATCGTTGGCAAAGCTGGAGGTGCAGAGCAGGAACTTGACAACAACCTAGTTTATCACGGTGAAAGTTCAGCTGTACCCATGCATGGTTGAAAACAAGAAATGATTTCTCAGTTAGAGAAGCTTCAGAAAAAAACAGACTTTATTTACATTATTTACACAAGTGAATGCTACATACTAGCTGACACAATCACGGGAAATGTAATATCGAAAATACGACAGAATGTTTCTCCATCACTACATCCATGCATCAGTATTAGCTCAAATAAATGCAGATATATCTGCAAAACTGAGTATTGGATATGAACAAAAAATTCAATATTTAGCACCCCTGTAACATATGACACATCTCTTTTATTAAAAAAAAAAAAACATAAGGTAATGCACTAATCAGCCATGAGAATCAGCTTCTTATTTGTATGTGGTTCACATCTCACTTTGAAAAAAGCACACTGGTTTCACACATGTAATGAGTTTTGTTCATAAGTACATTTTGGGGTCACCCTTAACCAGTCTTACTTCCTTTCTCACATCTCTGTGACCGTTCACCTCCATTTCCTCACTCCATCTCTCTATTCTGAAGCGTTCTGTGGCATCAGTGATACTTTGCTGTGTTCCCCCTCCTGACCCACAATGTTGCAATGTGCAGTGTACATGCTGTCTTTGTGCTCTAACCTCATGGAGTCAGCACTGCTCTGGCTCCTCAGGTTCATTACGTGCCGCAGTTTTTGCCTAAAATCCCTGGAGGCAAAATAGTAAATGAAGGGGTCTAGGCAGCTGTTGAGGCAGCTTAAGCATAGAGTCAGTTTGTAGTACACGTACAGGGATTTACTGTAGAAGAGCTTCGTGATGCTGTGGGCAAACAGCAGGAAGTTGTTTGGAGCAAAGCAGAGGGCGAAAACGAGGATGACGACCACAGCCAGATGAATCGCACGCTTCTTCTGCAACGTCTTTGAATCTTGCGACAGTTTGCGTATCACCCTGATGTAGCAGAAAGTCGTGATGCAGAAGGGGAAGAAGAAGAGGACGAACACCATGCCCAACACAAACAACAACCAGGCTGTCTTAGTGGGGAGCATCTCTTTCTTCAGCACGTCAAAACATGTGGTGATCCCGAGTTCAGAGATGTCAAAAGTCAGGTCTGTGGTCATCATTGGGCGCAGGACGATTAGCACGATGACCCACATGAGGAGGCAGCTGAAGACAGCCAGGGTCTTCTTCTCCCTGGTTTCCCTGAAGAACATGGGCCTCACGATGCCCAAGTAGCGGTCGATGCTGATGGCCATCATGGTGAGGATGGAGCAGTACATGTTGGTATAGAAGAGCAGGGTCAGGAAGCTGCAGGGGGATACACAGAAGAAGAGAAGGCTTTAGTAAAGGATTGTTAAAGATATTGGAAAAAGTCAGTTGGCTATATTGTTAATTTTGGCAGCACTTTTAATTTTAAGCTAAAGTCTTTGCTGAAAATCGATGTTAGTCTAATAATCAATTTAGTTTTATGCTTGGATAAAATAGAACAACTAGTAATCCTTTATTGACTGCTAGTAAAGTTTGAATTTATAAATGAACAGAAACTTCTGTGTGAAATGCAGTCACCTTTATTTAGGCTACCTGGCAGAGCATCTCAGTGACAATACCAGAACTGATGAACAGTTAACCTGCTCTACATGAATATATCAATTCATAAAGAGAGCAGCTCTGATTGGATCGCTCCCCAAACTTATCCCACCACCATAAAGCTAGGGCAGTTGTAACTTGATGCCTCTCTTAACTCATCCAACCTTTCCACACAGCCAAAGTATGGGATACTTTATTGTCATTAAAAAATACACCACAGAACACATGAGCAAAAGAATAAAAACAAGCGATGTAAAAAACAGACAGTAATGTGATAAGAAACTAAAACAGCGACCAAAGGAAAGTGCTGGGGTGCATAAAACAAGAATTAGAATGACTTGATTATTGCACTGAAATATTCCTGAAATTATTGCAGAATACCACTTGATATTGCATTAACTTATTGCACAAAAGTTATTTCACTGAAATTATGAGAAATCTCAAGTAGCTGTGATTAGATATATTCTTAACTTGTCCCTACTTTCTACGTGGTAAAATTAGGTCTAATTTGATTCAGTCTTTGTCAAACATTTTAGTCTAGTTTTTATGTGTTGCTGAAAATGCCAATTAGTTTAGTTGTAGTTTTTGTCTAGTATTTGTATTCATACTGGTTGGTTGGTTACTGATTTGGTTTTTGAGTCAAATCCAGATCAGCAGTCACATTGAAAACCTTATCCTAGCTACTTTAAAATCAACTGAGGCATTCTGAGAATCGTATGGACATGCCCGGTTGAGGTAAGTAGCTTCAGTCAAATGATCAGCTGGAGGAAAAAGAAAGTGTACGCAAGTCTGACCGCTAGTTGACGCAGCAGCATGGGCCTTTGATTTCAAAACTGTCATTTAACAAAATGACAGTTTTTACCACCCCTGAAGAGGGCAGAAAAACAGATATCACGAAAACATCAAGTTTTAAGCACTTTGAAATCTTTCAGAAGTGTCTTACTTGCCTTGCAATGCACCTTTAAGGAGAACAAGCTGAGACTATCGGTAAGGCACACCACTGTTAATGGATACAGTTAAAACTTTGTCTAATTGTGAGTAAAGGTAAACAACAAATTTCAAACTGCTTTATTTTTCTGACATGAAATCTCTGCTTATGGCACTATCTTACCATACTGCGATTGCTATGTGTTCTTCCACCTGTGCTTATTCATTCCACACGCTGAATTTCTTCTTCTGTGTACATCCAAAGCAAGAGAAACATAATCATCACTTGAGACACAGTCATCCATATTTGGTTCAGTATTAGTTTCCTCTGCTGCTCAGTTTTGCTCACAGATCATAACAGGGGATCTCCGTTTGCATCTAAGTGGACCACAGTTCAGTTCATGGTGGCTGTGAAAACCAACCAAAAAAGGACCAAAAAAGGCAACTGTCAGTTATCACAACAGAAAAGCTGACATAGCATTTACTGACTTTAAACAACAGTAAATTAACATTTACTGAAAAATACAGAAAATGGCTACATTTTACTACAGTCAATACCCAAGCACCACTTGACAGCCTAAATACAGCGCTATCTTTATTTTATGGCACAAAAAAAATCCAATGTGCTTTCAGATAAACATTATTTCTTTAAGTGGGATGTATAAGAAACCTTGGTGGCAAACATGTTCATGAGTGCCTTAGGCCTTGACCAATGTCACTTAAAAAAAACCCAAACTATCCCTTTAACATAATTACATTAAGAAAACACTACAGTCAGCTATATTAAAGCTACAGCAGCCATAGTGCAACAGGCTTACAAACTTGAATTTTGGAAGGATTGTGTACCAACAGTAAGTAAAAAATACACTATGTGCAAAGAAATGTCACTCATACTCTTAAGTGCAAAAAAGGGCCACTCAAACCAAGCCAAACTCCAATGTTTAATCTCACTTATTCTGAAGCATAACACATGCATTTTATTATATCTAGGTGTAAATCCAGTCTTTTGCCTCCTGATTAATCTTAATTATTGCTCTCTGCTAGATGGTGTAATTTTTACTGTACGAGTGTGAGTATCTGACCCTGAAAAGAAAAAAAATCATGCATCAAGCCAAATGTTGCTGCTAATCATTAGCATATTATAGAGAGTAGTAAGAATGAAAAATATATAGTTTGCATGCAGTATAACATTGTTTAATGTTAAAATGTGGTGACATCATGAAAAAGATACCTGGCATTTAAAAGGTTAAAATATTCCACTTTTTATTGTTTGATATCTATGATTTGAGCTGATATTGTTTAAAAAAAATCAACACTAAAAGTTGGAAATAATATTAATGTTTAATGTTTTTATAGCAAGCCTCATA
The DNA here is from genome assembly GCA_036419115.1 of Scarus forsteni. NCBI lineage: Eukaryota > Metazoa > Chordata > Actinopteri > Labriformes > Labridae > Scarus > Scarus forsteni. Next base: position 15,515,714 of record JAZDUH010000033.1, on the reverse strand, counting down.
GGGCATATGGCAATCGGGCAATTTCTGTGCAGAGGGATATGAGTGTGAGTATTTGCCACTGTGAAGAAAAAACTAATCATGCAAAATAAATAAATTAATAAATAAAACGTTGCTGCCAATCATCAACATATCCTAGGCTGTATAATCCAAAACAAAAAATCTGCCTTGCATGGTCTATATTAAAGATAATTCTTTTTTTTTCATCAGAAAAGGTGGTGGCATCATGACAAAAACTGTCATCAGGACAAAATCTTTAAAGATTAATTTATATTTTTAGTATATGATATGGACTAATGTTGGTTTACAAAAAAAAGCCTGAGGGGTTGAAAATAATATTATTATAATTGTAAAGTTACTTTTTTGAAAAGTCATTTTTTGCACAGTGCAGTAAGACCAACATTATAACTGTCCTGAGGGTTAAGTATAATGATGGGAAAAAATATGTTTTTATTCACTTACTACTACGGAACTTATTAAGGTCTTGACCCCTTCAGGAAATTCCGCTGTGGCTATACATAAAGAGGACAACATATTCTCACTGACAAAATATCAAGAAAAGTTGTGAACCTGTGACATTACTGATTGCAAGCAAAAAAAAAGAGGGACCAAATAAACACAGGAGCTGAGAGCAAATGGGCGACAGTTATTGACAAAGTGTAAATTATTTACCACAAAAACAGGAAGCCTGAAGTAGAAAAGAGGAACCTTGAGCACAAAATAATCCGTCTTGTGAGTCACAAGGCAATCAGTAATTTTGTACTGAAAATGAGCGCTGCTGTGTGCAGATGTACAACAAAGTGAAGTTGTATTAATGTCATAATTCTTTTAGAAAAAAATAATCTCCACTGACAGAGCTGCTGTTACATTAGATTAGATAGAACTTTTAATCCCTTAGGGGATTAGATTGAAAGATATACAAAAAAGATTGATATGAATGAAGATATAATTAAACATAAATAAGAAAAAATAAGATATGACTACTGGCTGGCTACTGCTCCTTCCCTTTCCTTTTGTTAGTGGCCATTTACTGCAATTACATATTTGATTATTGATCTTCAACAACAGTACCTGCACATGTTGGGTCCCAGGTTCCAGTGGTAACCTTGGAGCTGGTAGGCGATCTGAAAGGGCAGCGCAGTGCCGAGGGCCAAGTCAGTGAGGGTCAGGTGAATCATGAAGATGATGGAGGGGGTCTTTGGGGAGGTACGGAAGAGGAGGATCCACAAGGAGAAGCCATTTCCCACCAGGTTCACTATGGTGACAATGGTGTAGACAATGGAGATGGTCATGCTGGTGGTCGTGCTCTGTAACAGGTAACGGGTGGCGTTGTCGAGCTTGAAGGTGCTGTTGGCCGCCATGACTGGAGGGGAATGACCTCTCATGACCTAAGAGATAAAGGTTCATTAAAGATTTGTGGTGCTTATTTTGGTTTCGTAGCAGTGTTAATTTGCTGACTACTTATTTTCATGATAGTTCTTGTCTGAAACCTTTTTCCCATGACAAACACTAGACAGTAACTAAAAACAAGTTCACATGGACAAAAATTAAAATGAGATTAACGGACACTTCCATAAGAAAAATAAAAAATAAATGAAAATGTCTTACAGACTTGATCCAATCAAACTAATTTGGTCACGTAGAAAGTAGGGACAAGTTAGGAATATATCCAATCACCGCTACTTTGGTTGTGTGAGTTAAGAGGGAGAGAGATATACAAACACAACTGCCCTAGCTTTCAGGTGGTAGGATAAGTTGGGGAACGATCCAATCAGAGCTTCTCTCTTTATGAACTGATATATTCATGTACAGCAGGCTCACTGTTTGTTGTCAATTCTGGTATTGTAACTGAGATGCTCTGCCAGGTAGCCAAAATAAAGTTGGCTGCATTTCACATAAAAGTTAAATTTGTTACTCTTAATTACACATCTAGCATTCAATAAAGGGTTATTAGATGTTTACTTTTATCCAAGTGTAAAACATGACTTCAGAAATTCAAGGAGACGTAAAAAATAGCCTTACACTTTACACTTCATATTTTAGACGACTAAATATACTGTAGATTCTGATGTGAAATTTTATCAACTAAAACCTGACAAAATTAAAACAATTTATATGATTAAATTGTGATTAAATTATGACTAGAACTAAAAGATATTTTCAACAAAATACTATAACTAAAACTAAATCAAAAAGTGCTGTCAGAATGAACACTGATTTTTAACCATAATCTCCATAGTTCAACTTTACAGTGTAGCACGCACTGCAGTTCATAGTTCACAAGTCGTGTTAAAGTGTTAATTCCCACAGTGTGATGGAATCTTTTATAACAGAAAATCATCATGCTATATCTTAAAACGTTTCACATATCAATGGTGTCAATTGCATAACCACAGACAGGAAAGTCATTACCAGCAAACACATTCAGCGGCTAAATCAAGTTTCCTATCAGCTGCAGCTTTGCAGGTCAGAAGTCACTGAACCTGCCTTGTCACATCTCAAGGTGATGTGATGGAGTCTGTCGAGTCAAGTTTTTTCTCTAGCACTTTTCCTACAATATATGTAACTCAAAGTGCAAAGTTTTACAAAGACCTTGGGCTCTTGATTGAGAATTCTCTGAATTTTAAGCCTCATATTGAGCGACTAGTCTTTTTTTTTCCTACACCGCAAAAAAACCCCATCCTGTTGCTGCCATTTATCAAGCCGACACCAGATGGACCACTTAATATATTTCACAAGTCTATCTGAGGAGGGCCCATAGAGAGTGTTTGGGAAGGGCAGAACCTTTCAGAAGGATATCTGGGTGGTGATTGGACAATCATTGCATCAATCACATTTATTACAGGCAAATCAGATAATGCAGCAGGCGGGCGCTGCTGTTGGGATGTTACAAAATCTCCCCAAAATATGTGGGAACTGAAGCAAAAATATCCTCTCTATTGCGAAGTTTTAGGTTTTGATGTTTTTTTTCTCATTTAATAAAGAAATATGGTCCAGAGCTGATAAAACTGCGACTGAAGCTGTTAGCATCTTTGCTAATCTCTGTCTGAGCAGTTACTTCCTGCTGTCATCTCGCTCATAGTTCCTTCCTCTCCTGCTCTAAAGGACTCTGATTGGGCCGCTCACAATCTTAGTTGCTGGGTCTACTTATTATATGTGACTTTGGGCTTCTTTTTTAACTTTGGTAGTTGCAGGTTGCATTTGTTTGGACTTGTTTCAAAAGTGCAGTTGCACATTTGGATTTGTTGTGCCCCAGAACTCAGGAGAGATCTGACACTCACTCTACTACCAGTGTAAACTCAATTCAGAAGTTACTCAAACTTAAACAAAAAGCCAGACCCTAAATGTCAAACACAAATAGCTGGAGATTGCTTGTTTTGGGTTTGTTTTTTAATCGACCTGGTTGCTATGTCAGACAAAAAAGGTGGCAACACTACTAACAGTCTCTAAAGATTGACGCTTGGTAAGATCTGCCTAATAAAGATATTGAATCAGGGTGATCCAAGGAGGACTGCAAAGCCACTTTTATGCTTTGGATAGAACACGGCAACATTTTATACATGCATACATCATCTCTGTCTTAAATTTGTTTATCGTGGAGCTTTAAGCCTTAAAAAAAGTTACAGAGTCTGCACTGCTAAGTGTTTTGTTTTGTTTCCAGATCAGTTCTTTACCCAAAACAGACAATGTATTAGTTAAGATTGCAACATCCTGTGCTTGTTCTCTCATGAGAATCAAGAAATGTAAGGATAAAAGTGGCACAGTGAAACATCCAAATAACACCTTTTGTAAAACAGCTGCATGCCACTGTATAAAATCTGTGTATGTCTTTGGGTGTGCAGAATTGATCAGTAGATGCACAAGGTGTGAAATAAAAATTTGTGTTGCTTGCGTGCGAGGAACACACGTGTGTCGGGTGGAGTATTCACACAGGAAAAGGACCTGCGTGACTTGTGGTGAACACCAACTGAAGCAGTGAGGCGCTTGAGCTCAAGTGTCACATGTTAGAACATGATGGGAGCAGACCTGCAACTGGAACTGACAGATTTGTACAAGCTAAAAATAAATAAACAAATAAAGGTAAATAAACACAAGTAAGGTACATAAACACTCAAAGAACATCCAACAGGGTAGATTGTGAGAGCCCATGACTAAAATTGTGGAAATTATAGTGATGTTTCACTGTAGGTGATTAAAGATTTCCTTAATCCTTACTTACATAAAAATACCGACATTTTTCCTGTTGTCCATTTCAAGAAATAAAAATGCTGGCATCTTTGAGGTAACTAAATTCCCACACAATAACATATGAATTCTCCTTTGTAGATGATAATTAGTCCTGTATAAATCAAGACCGTGACGGTACATAGGTGCAGCAGATAGTGCCTCACAGCAAGGATACTGGTTCGAACCCTGTGCCAATCAAGGCGTTTGCATTTTCTCCCTGTGCATGTGTGGGTTCTCCCATGTACTGTACTCTGACTTCCCTCCACATACCTAAAACATGCTAGTTAGGTTGACTGGTGGCTCTACACTGCCCTTAAGTATGAGTGTGAGCATGAATGGTCGTCTGTCTCTCTATGTGGCCCTGGGATTGTCTTGCGAGCAGTCCAGGGTGTACCCTGCCTGTACCCTACCTCTGGCCGATTGTCAGCTGGGATGGGCTCGAGCCTTGGTGCATAAGTGGTTTAGATAATGGACGGATGGATGGATGGAAATCGAGATCACAATCATTGAAACAAGGAAAAAAGTTTGATGTACTAATTCAACTCGTGGTCATGTTAATTGTTGAATTTGATTTGGAACCATGGTAAACTTTGTCTGTGGATAAGGCTGTGTTGGTTGAGTTTCTTTGGCAGCATTTCCTCATATATAAACTACTTATTGGTATGTTTTGATACAATGAATAATAAAAATACTTCGCAATGAGGCAGTAGGAAGTAAATCCTCTGTTTTCGCCAACCTTCTATTTTCCCCAGCGCTTTGACTATGACATCTGATAGCACAGTCATCAGTTAACGCAGTGACCAAATATGCCACAACACTGACGACTCACTTTGGAAAGTATTGCAGAAACTGAGTGCAGATGTCCAATAATCTCAACACAGCGTACCACCACCAACCTAGAATCTAGTCCTCCAAGACAAAAACCTTGCATGATCAAACGTGAGCTAACAAAAACGAAGAAGAAACACAACAAGAAACATGGGAGGGCATATGAAAAGAGGGGATGATGGTGGTCTTGGCAGTTTCCCAGTCTTAAAAAAAGGAAAGAGGTTGGAAAAATTCTGGAGACAGTGTGAAAATGAGTTGGTCTTTCACTTCTGAAGTCCACCGAACTTTGTGTTTCACGTCGGCCATGTTTGTTTGTATTTACACCTGCTTCCTTGTTCCTCAGTCCTCTTGCTCCTTGAATGGCTAGATGGACAGCTCCATACATCTGCCACAGAAATATTTCACTAGTCCATCTGGGTAGGAGCCCTTTAAATTTGTTTTCAGGGGCAGAACGTAAAAAAAAAAAAAACACAAGCTTGTGATTGGACAATCATTTGGCTCATCACATTCAACACGGACCAATCCACATCAAGCAGGGTTGCATCCTATAATGTAGCATACATAGCGGCTAATGTAGCAACTAATACATAACAACAGCTAACAACAGTTAATGACCGTTAGCTGATACCCACTAACTTAGCTGCTAACAGCTAACGGCCTTTTGCTATCGTCTTACACTGAATTGTACCACATAGATGATTCATTTAACACTTAGATGTGACATGAACCTCGCCAAAGACAATCCCTACAAGTAAACTTCTAAGGAGGGCAGATTTCGCCAAGTTTTACTAGGTAGCCATGACGACAATAGGCTAATTGGCATGTCCGTTCTCAACTTCCGGTTTTCAACGTCCGGTTGCCGTCACGTCCGCATTCTGTTGCCCCCGCCTCTCTTCCCTGATTGGGCCACTAAAAATTGAGCCGAATGAATTCGTTGGACAACAGAGGCTGGCAAGATGAACCTGCAGGATTTCAGAATCAGGCAGGTCTGTCTGCTCTGCAAGGCTAGCTATTTTTTGTTCCACATCACTATTCATGGTGTCATGACTCAGGAGTCACTGGCTCTCCCCACACATGAGGATTTTTGGTTGTAAATACTGAACAAGTTCAATATTTAAAATTGTTGGAGGCATTTATCAGGACAAATTCACTCGTAACACACCTCAGACCACACAATAATCTTCTAGGATAATCTTATAAAACATAAAATTATCTGGCGTTTGCCGTCTTTAGTAGGGGGGGAAGAAAGTCGGGACAAAACTAGCCCAATAATCTTCATGTTTGGACCCCGCTTTTTTTAACCTTTAACCACTGACTGGAGACCTCCAAAATCTTATCAGTTCATCCTTAATTTGCAACGGGTACTTGAGCGAAGTTTATCGGAAATCCCTTCAAGTACTCTTCAGGTATCACATCCACAAAAAAAAAGTGGCCACAAGACTCCATAACCTTGACTTTTGAGCCTCAAAACCTAACAAGTTCATCCTTAAATCACGATAGTCAGAGTTTAGAGGAAATCCCTTGAAGTCTCTCTGAAACTTGAAACAGCTAAACTAAGTCTCTTGGGGAATTTCAGAGGACCTGTAGAAACTGTGACGCTGTTGTTCTGACGTTTATTCTAACTTCTTCATTCTGGTGACCGAAATTGCTTTTGCTTTGTTATCTGTCATTATTTGTCAACCACTCTGGGTTGCTTCAGAGGCAGTAAAGCGACAGTAGCATTGGTTTGGCTTGTGGTGCAGGAGGACGGGGGGATTACCACATGATAGGCAGAGGGAGACCAAAAGACTTTCCATCAGAAGCCCCTCAAATTTCCCATGATAGTTGTGCAATAAAAAGTACAGCGTTGATTACAAAATGACAATTACGGTGACACAGTTAGAAGGGAAACCAGAGAGCAGTGCTGCAATCATCATTATTACAACACTTTCACATTTTTGGGATTATTCCTTCTTCGAAATGAAAAAAAAAAAGATTAATTTTCTCCTGAGTTTGGCTTTTTAAACAGTAATTATGGGGACAAGTACTGCTAAATTTCAGTTTCCCCCAACAACCAAGTTGTGTTTTGCCTGCATTTGGCTACTTTTTGGTTGTCCAACTGTGTACAAGCTAACTCAACATGTTCCCAACCAAAATGTAAGCAGATTATAAGCAAATGTTTCCCATGGCACAAGGAACGATCAGCTTAACTGTGGTGGAGATCCAACAAAGCACGCAGATCAAGTAACAGGGCAGTTTTCCTCACAGAGACAGTTAATATATAAAAAAGTCAATTTATAGCCTAAAAAGGGAGTTGCAAAAGAAATTATTAATTTAAAATTATTCAATTTGGGGGATACCAAATGTCCATATGACAAGTTATATTGCAGAAAAGAATTAGAATACATCCAAAGTTAACACAATCAGCCACTGTAATCACCACCACAAACATTCAGACCAATGTTTCCCATCATCCTGACAGAAACATGCTTGCTTTACTGTGGAAAAATATTTTTCATTTTTAAAGATACTGAGAAATTAAGTAGTTATGGCAAACGCAGCATTGTTCCTCTGAGATAACCTGATTAAAACGCCAAAATTAAAAGGAAAATATAAAATCTGAATGTGCTGGGAGGAAATTTATGCTGAAAAAAAAAGCAAGGGTGTATGTTCCCAATAGGCTCCCATACTATTGCAATTGGACCTACACTAGAACTTGTAGCCCTGATACACTAAGATCCGTTATGGATGATCAAATCTTTATATTGAGAGGATAGTATTCATTTATAAATCCCAATATCTCATAAAATGAAAAAATGGCATTATCAGATAAACAATGGATTAATGTGCTTACACAGTGTCATATTTACAGAACTTGACAAAGAAATCAAATCATCAATCAATCAAACTTTATTTATATAGCACTTTTCTTACAACATATGTAACTCAAAGTGCTTGATATTTAACTCAGTGCTTGGAATGATCATGTTTTCATTGTTTAAATGAAACAACATAATACAACGGAACAAGCAAATAAGTGTTAAATGCTTTTGAGAATTAAGCCATAAAACTAGTAAAACAGTATTTGAAAGACATAATTAGCTTGTATTTTTAGACCTATTTACATAGCACCATATTTTTTTTAATCAAATGTTGATACCTAACATAATAAAATAAAAATTATACATGCAAAGCCTATGACATCACCGCATTGATATTTGCATCACCTCTAATATTCACTCGAGGATAAAATGGGATTTGTGGTCCTGTTGTCTCCTGTTTGACAGTAAAAGTTTCATCTTAAGAGCAGATAGCTTAACTTTTTATTAAGCTTTTAAGGACTCAATGCCACAGGAAAGATTCAAAATCAGCTTCTTTGACACATTTCCTGTCTGTGAAACCTAACTTACACACAAATTCAGAGAAAGAACAATAAAAGATGAACTACTGGACATGTGGAGCAGTTTGTATGAACAAAAAGTTAATATTAATCATAAAACAAACATTATCGGGTTGTAAAGTCACCTCTGACCCTCATAAATCTCAGTGAAAGTCAGTTACGCTCACCTTTATCAGCGTGGTGGCAGACGGCGGAGGCGGGCGTCAGGTTGGCATGTGAGCGTCAGCGAGGTCGGAGGCTCTGATATTGTGACTTGCTGAGGAAATGAGGGTTTGAACGGTTGGCAGTTGACAGTGGCAGAGAGAGACAGAGGAAATTAACCACGTGTCATTTTTCATCCTATACCAACTCAGCTCGGTCACTGTGACTCAGACATGTTTCTGTTTGAGACATGCACACGTGTGAAGACAGTGCACATGGTTACAGCATGGGGGACATGCGCTTACACCCATTATGATCCCCTTTGTTACTGCCTAGATATTCACTACAGAAAACTACCACCTCACAAAACCTCCAACTCTTAAGACAAAATCAAACTGTTGCCTCATCCCACGCTCTGTAGTCAGAACACAAAACTCTACTGAAAAGGAAGTGCGCCCACAACACACAGCAGAAAGCTCAGTCAGGGATCACTCTAAAAAACTACTAATTTATGCAATAATAGTGAGATTGGGTAATAAATGTAAGGTCAGCACATGGAAGGTCAGTATGACACTTGTGCACCACTTGTGCCTCAGAAGGTCAGCAGGGTCATCCCAGCCACCAAAACCACCTCCAAGACAGATTTCATTGGTGTAAATCTAAACTTCACAGGACTTTACACTCCATTTCTTCTTCTTACTGTGATCGGTGTATATCTGCTGAGGGCTTCTTGACCCACCTTTTTTGGACATGTCCACGGCTGTATGCACTGTAAATTTAACAATATTTTACAATAATAAATACAGTTATCTACTGTATAAGTAATCTACACAGTAAATTACTGTTAATGTTAAAAGACTGTGGGAAAACAATCTGATTTCTGTAAAATTCACAGCATTTTCTACAGCTTTTTGTACAATCTACAGCTTTCTGCTGTATACAAAAAAGGGCAATGGATTAAGAGCATAATTTAAAGGGACTGTGAGGAGAATCTATTACCGGCGACATTAAGACTCTGCTACCCATGAGCACACGCGGCGACTGTCGTAATGCTGCGTCCTGGTAACCTCGGAACTGGGAGTGACATCATCTCCGTTCCAGTTGAAGTTGGAAAAAAACATGCCAATATACCAGGCTATTGTTAGCTGTTGTTAGCACGCTCTGCGTTGTTGTTCACAAATATGACACGAAGAACATGATTATCATTACGGCAGCATTTTTGTCAATATAAGTCTAACAATACTATGTACACAGCTGATCTAGAGCGACACACCCCAGTCAGAAGTGCAAATAAATTGATTATTACAGGAGCTAAATAACTGTTCACACTGGGGTCATCCATCTTCGATTGTCAACTCGGGGTGGCAAGGTTTCACAGAGATCCCAGTAGGAAATTCAGACTTCGGGAAACGTTCCAGCTGCAGTTTCCCACTCGGAACTTGGAAATTCCTACTTCTGACTACAAATGGAACTCACCACCGTTACTGAAGCCAAAGCGTGTGTTTGTTGTGATGCTAATGAATGCAGCTCAGACCTTCTTTAGAACTCTGCATTGCTTTACAACTTCTTTTTTTAACAACTTACAGGATGCAAAGCGACGAGGTAACGTATCTCTTTCTAGTTACGTAGCGGTAGTTTTTGATGTGTGACAACAAGCAATTTTTGGAAAACTTATGATCGTAGTTTTGTAGCCAGCTATATATCTCTACCTACACCCCGGTGCTCTAAGACGTGTCCCAATAATATAAATTTGCTCTAGTTTTAATTGTCTTGTTCCCGAAGTTGAGTATCCAGGCCAGTCCAGCCCTGTCCTGTCCGACCCGACCACTTAGCTAAGGAATAGCATTTATAGATAGCCTATTTTGATGCTATAAAACTCATCTAAAAGTGTGTATTTCGATCAGGCATATATCTAAAAATGAGACTTTTTTGCAATTACTTAGAAACTCCTCACAGTCCCTTTAATGTTGCCCAGAAAAACTGACCACTAGTAGGCAAGGCATTTCTTTGAGTAGATGTTTCACATTTTTCGGTGAAACAAATGTTTGAGTAATTTTTTTTTTTTTTCTCGAAATTATGTCTTGCAAATAAATAATCTTTAAATCAGATAAAGAAATATAATGTGAACAAAAAAACAGCACGTTCAGTGTATGTTAAAACACTTTAAAAGTTGCAAAATAATATACTAAAGTTATATTGAAAATGGAAAAAGCAGTAAGGATTCTGTTTTTAAACATGCAGTAATTTTCTGTAAATTGAAACAAAGTAATAATGCCTTGAATGAAGTCACAGTAGAAAACAAAAATAGAAAATGCAGTGATAATGCTGTAAATCAATCAATCAATCAATCAATCTTTATTTGTATAGCGCCAATTCATAACAAGTGTTATCTCAAGACACTTTACAATAGAGCATAAAGCTCTTCATTTTGTGGATACACATATATGCATAGATACATATATACATATAAAATACACATATACATATATATACAAATATATACATCCAACACCCAACATGAATCCAAATAGCCAATCATGGATCCCTCCATCATGGCGGCAAGAAAAAACCTTCTGTTAAGCAGCAGGAAATCTTGAATGTGGATCCCAGTCTCATGATGAACAGCAAATCCACATGATGCTGTGTCGGGTGTGAGGGCAAAAGAAGGAAGGTAAGAGGAGACAAGTGGACTAGAATAAGAACTAAAATTAGGGACAGGTTCATGTACCATCAACCTGTCGTCTGATTTATTAGAGGGTAGCCTCTTGAGATGCTACATCTCATTTTCAAATTAGAGTTATGCTATTGTAAAGACATTTACAATTTACTCTCAGCAATCAACTCTCCTATAAAAGACCAATCAAAACTCCCCCACTTTTCCAGATAATTCTGTCCAGCCGGTAGTGTCAAACACTTTGATAATATTTTTGAAGCAATTCTAGAGAGGGATTTTTGCATTTCTTGCACGTGAGCTTACTGCCTTCATAGCTGCTAATTCCTGCTCTTTTAGATTTTTCTCCAGGGTGTGCCTTGCTGCTTCTCAGGGATTTTCAGAGGACTTACACCTCAAGTTACCAGCCAGCCTTCAGCCTTTTCAACTTTTTGTTGTTGACAATATTTAGAGTTTTTTGTAGTTGTTTTCACCTGCTCGTGTTTGGTTAAACACCTGAAAACTGCCTTTTTTCAGTCTCCTGCTTCTGTGGTCCAGACTGTGATTGTCATCTGTAATACTCTTGTCATATTTTTCTGTTCGCACTTTTTGCATACCTCAGATCTTCTGGTGGGCCACATTGTGGTGGTAGGAGGGCCGCATGTGGGATGATGGTTACCCACCCCCTAATTTAACTGCTGATCAGCATTGGCATGAGTCATCACTGTTCAACAAATACACACATTTGACTGCGTCCTCTATGTCATTGACTTTATATAAAAAATATACTGAGAGAAATTTATTTTATTTTTTTTATATTTTATTTTTGTTATTTATCATTCCCCAAAAAGTCTTTTATGTTTCTAAAAAGAAACTTTGATTCTATGAATGAAGTTGTTGCCCTTCATATTGTTGGACATTTCATTTTGGTGTTTCAGTCTTTACCTTCCACTTGTCTCTTGGACAGTTTAGATGAAACATTAGCATGCATCTACCAGTCCCATCTTTTTTCATATATTTTCATGTGCATTAATTTTTGGATACCTGTGTTTAAAGGTGCTATGAGGAGAATGTATTTCCGGCGACATAAAGACTCTGCTACCCATGAGCACGCGCGGCGACTGTCGTAACCTCGGAACTGGGAGTGACATCATCTCCGACTTATCGGCGTTCCAGTTGAAGTTGGACAAAAACATGCCGATCTACCAGGCTATTGTTAGCTGTTGTTCGCACGCCCTGCGTTGTTGTTCACAAATATCACATGAAGAATGTGATTATCACTATGGCAGCACTTTTGTAAATATAAGTCTAACAATACTATGTATACGGCTGATCTAGAGCGACACACCCCAGTCAGAATAATCAATAAATTGATTATTACAGGAGCTAAATAACTGTTTACACTGGGGCATCCATCTTCGGCTGTCAACTCGGGGGTGGTGAGGTTTCACCGAGTTCCCAGTAGGAAATTCCGACTTCAGGGGACGTTCCAGTTGCAGTTTCCTACTTGGAACGCGGAAATTCCTACTTCTGACTACAACTGGAACGCACCAAAAGACGCGACCTAAGGTACGTATCGGTAGTTTTTTATGTGTGACAAAAAGCAATTTTTGGAATGCTTAGTATCGTAGTTTTGTAGCCAGCTATATATCGCTACTTACAGCCCGGTCCTCTAAGACGTGTCTGAATAATATAAATTTGCTCTAGTTTTAATTGTCTTGTTCCCAAAGTTGAGTATCCAGGCCAGTCCAGCCCTGTCCGACCTGACAACTTAGCTAAGGAATAGCATTTATAGATAACCTCATTTGATGCTATAAAACTCATCTTAAAGTGTGTATTTAGATCAGGCATATATCTAAAAGTGAGACTTTTTTGCAATTACTTAGAAACTCCTCATAGCATCTTTAAATAAATTTAAAAAATAATAAAATAAAGTTCTATACATTTACTCTTTTGGGGATTTGAATCGGTTTAAAGAGAAGAAACCTCTTGACCAGAGTAATAACCAAAATTACAAAAAGCTACATTACAACCATACCCTTTAGAAGAAGCATTTGCCTTACCTCTGTCATGACGCTGACATGAGGAAGAACTGACGAGCAACAGCAGCACAAATTGAACTCAAATCTTTTGGGATTTCCTATTACCTATTAGGTGTTACTTTCACTTTCTCAACGTGACTCGCAATACAATACAATGTAATTGTGGTGAGTTATGGACAGAAACCAAATAGAGAAGTCATCAGTGAGGCCTGCACGCAAGTGTGTTTAATCCCTGGGAGGATTGGAAGGTTTAATATCTAACCCTGAATATTATTTGGAAGGTATCTTACAGGGCTGTACTATAATGTCACTGCAAGAAGCTTCGTGGTTTGAATCCCTGTAGGGAAGGAATCTGTATGTTGCCCCTTGTGCATGTGTGGACTTTCAGGAACTCCTGCATCACTCTTACTTTGCAGAGTGGATGGATTCATCATATCACAGCTCTGTAATCAGGCAGATCCTCCAAAGCTGAACAAGTTGTACTGGATGGACTATTTAGACAGAAACTACACATTTGGGTTAGAAAAGCAGGAAGTGACCAGCAAGACCTGAGGGCAGCAACTACTGTTCAAATCTTTAAGAGCAAACTCGAGGCCTACCTTTATAGTCTGGCTTTTGGCTGATTATACTTATCTGTTATTATCTTTTATTTCATTTTCATTCACTTAATCTGATTTATTTGTTCATTCCAGTTCAGATTCATTATTTGGGATTTTATTCTCTGTTAATCTGATTTTAATTTCATTATTCTACTTTAGCAGATTTTATTACATAGTTTGGCTATCTCATTTTACCATATTATTTATTTTCAATTTTAGTCTTTGCTTCTGTTTCCTCATTTTTAATTTAAGATGGTCATTTCCTCAGTCATCTGATACTGTTTCTGTTCTCCTCTTTGTCTTTGTGTGTGTGTGTAAGTGAGTGTGTGGTTGTATGTGGATTGCAAGGGACGGTGGGGTCTAATTTTTTATTATACTTAATTTTCAGACACTTTGTTAACATACTTTACACTCTTTACACTCTGTTGTTAAAACATGCTTTTACATACTGTTGCGACTGTGGCCGTATTTGGTTTTGGTGTTTTGTGCTTGTATTTTCTGTATGATTTAGTGCTCTGTTCTATGTAGATCTTCGTTTTTCGTCCCGTCTTATTGTGAGGGTGTGTGCAGTCTTGTGTGAGTGGATCTCTGCTTTTTAGATGATGGTGCTGCGTGACTGGCCAATAAGGTCGGGGGGGCTGGTGGTGAGGATGCGGCGCTGATTGTCCTCAACATCTTTAAATATGGCGGCCTGAGGGTGACGGGCAGACCACCTGACAGCAGCACACCTCTCTGTTTCTTCCCTGCCTCCAACCTTAGTTTGCTTGGAGAAGCTCCTGTATTAGTGGATGTATGTTCTTTGTTTAACTGGTGAACCCTAGTTTCTTCTTCCTAAGGGAATTGTGTTTTTTTTCCTTGAGTAGTTTTATTTCTGAGAGCTAATCGCCTCTTTTGTTTGACATCCAGATTTCTGTTCAAGCTTGTTGAAAGTGAGCCGTTTATTTCAATTTTTTGTAAATAAATCCTGTTAAACCTTTTAAAAATCTCATATTTCGTCTCATATTTTGTTTGGGGACTGGGAAAAAAACATTATTTTAAAACCTTATGGTATGCACTCTCCCCCTTGACTGGTGTATAACACATACATAGGTTGAAGTATACATGCACATGCACAAACAAGTCCTATGAACATGCACTAATGTCAGAGTGACGGCTTGCTGCTCCTGAAGAAGCACTTCCAAGCATTTTGGGGGGTCAGTGCCCCGCTCAAGGGCACTCCAGCAGTACTCAGGAAGTCCGATGGCACCTCTCCAGCTACCAAACCAACTTCCTACCATGGTTTTGGTCGGGATTTGAACGGGCCACTATTCAGTCCCCAGACCAATTCCTTATAGAGTGAGCTACTGCCGCCCCCGACTTTCCTACTTTTATTTTTTTATACTATGTATTTTTTGTGTAAAGCACTTTGTGCTCCCCAGATTTTGTTTGAAAAGCACTACAAATCAAGTTTGTTTAGTTGAAGCAAACCTCTGATTGGCCCATTATGATTGTGACATACAGGACGTTGATTCAATTACAAAGGAAGGTTAGAGAAAAGACTGAGCAAAGGTGAACAGGTTAATTGGGAGAATGTGAGTGTCATGATTGGGCATAATGGGAGAATCACCAAAAGGCTCAGTAGTTTAAAAGCAGGATTAGGCAGAGTTTAACTATTTGTGAAGAACTGTGAGTAAACACTGGAACAGTTAAAGAAAAAAGGTTGTAAAAAAAAAACCAAAACAGTAGCAAGATATTTAGGGATTTCATCAACTACAGCCGTTAATACCACCAAAACATTCAGAGAATCCTGAGAAATATCCACATGTGGGCTGCCAGGCCAGAACCAACACTGAATGCCCATGACCTCTGATCCCTCAGGCTGCACTGCTTTATATACAAGCATCATTCTGTAAAAGATATCAGTTTAGGAGCACTTCAGAAAACCATTGCAAGTTAACACAGTTCATCTCTACATCTACAAGGTCAAACTCTACCATGCAAGACAAAGCCAAACACCAACAACATCCAGAAACACCACCTGTTTCTCTCGGCCTGAGCTCATCTGAGATGGACTGAGGCAAAGTGGAAAAGTCTGCTGTGGTCTGAGTCCACATTTCAGACTGTTTTTGGACATCATGGATGTGTTGTCCTCCAGAGGAAAAGGACCATCCGGACTGTTGTCAGAGCAAAGGTTAAAAGACCGTATCTGTGATGGTATGGGGTTGTGTTTGTGCCCATGGCATGGGTAACTTGCACATCAGCAAAGGTCAGCACCAGTAATGCTGAGAGCTATAGTTTTTGGTGCAAAATATGCCATCTTTTTCATGGATGTCTCTTCTTATTATAGTGAGACGATGAAGATGCATTCTGCTTGTGTTACAACATGGTGGCTTCAGAGTAAAAGAGTTTAGGTATTTGCTGACTGTTGCCATCAAGAATGGGGGGAAGAATGTACCCCAAAGAAAGAGTTGGTAGACTATACAACTTTATAAATTCAGAACAGGCCAAATAGAGGTATACTTGAGTTCTTTCCCATTCTTTACAAAAAAAGAATGGGAAAGAACTCAACCTACTAAGCTCCAACAAGTTGTGTCCTCAGTTCCAGAACATTTATTCAGTCTTGTTAAAAGGGGGGGGGGATGCAATGCAGAGGTAACATGTTCCTGTCTTAGCATTCTTGGAACATGTTGCATTTACACGCCATGTTTTCTGTTTGTGCGTTTGACACAACTTCCATACTTATTTAGACTACAGGTTTGTATCACATCCAGATATTATGACATCCTGGTTGACTGCATGACACTCACTCTCCCACGTGTTGTTTGATATGGATGACTCAGAGTGAAGTGAGAATGCCAGATTTGCTCTTGTCGCTCACAAGATTCACATGATGTGCCGTTGTGCTGCCAGCTTCCTGTTGATGAGATAGTTCTGCTTTATCTGGGTGACAACCACTGTCACTGATTTGTCTGATTACTGAGACATAAAGCGGTGACTTTAAAGTCCTGTTATCAACTGGAAAGAACCAAAAATCAGATGCAAACTGAGTTCAGTTACAACATCCCCGTCGGAAGACTTAAATGACTAGTTAAATCTGAATATGAATCAACTTGTGATGATTACACCCAGTTAACTGTGTTTAATTTGTATCTTCGTCTTACTGACTCATATCTGCAGGTGGTTTCTGTGTAATGTGGGTTGAGCTGCAGCCTCACCTAAACTGTCATAAAGAACTGAAACACTCATTTATCACTAAGAATAGATGTAGAGTTTTATTTTTGTCAATTCAAAGTATGAAAGACAAATGTTTGTTGGTGTGCTAAAATAACAGATAAGGCTTCGACTGTGACACTTTCTAAATATATTACTTTGATCACAGCATAGAAGCATAGAAAATGGCCTTTGATCTGTCAACAGTGGACAGTTATTTCTCAGAAATGCTTTATAGAAAGATAAAATATATTCTTCTTGGTTCATTATAGGTGACCTTGAATAAAGTAGTTCAGTATTTCACATGACCTCTTTAAAATGAAATGGACACTTTTAAATTAGAGTCGATTACAATGGAAAAAACTCCCTTAGGGCAATTGAGATTCAGTAGTTAATTGTTACAGATAAAAAGATTAACAAATATTATGAATATTAATAAAATAAAAATAAAATAAAAATATATGGCTACTGGCTGGCTACTGCTCCTTCCTGTCCTCTGTCTTCCTGTTACTCCTCAGCCCCCTAGTGAGGAGTTGTACAGTCTGATGGCCTGTATCTGGTGACACTTGGTCACTCTCACATCTGTGAATACAAAACTATACACACCCTTTTTCTACATCAGTAGTTTAGAATTAATATTACAATATATCCTACATTCATGAAATCTTTCAACCAATACCAGAATTAAGTGTCAGCAGAGACAACAAACTCTCAGATGGATACATGATAGAGAGAACATGATATTTAAAAGGTATTCAACTTGGTTTTCAGGTATTATAAAGGCTTTGACGGATTCAAAACTAACCTGTAGTATGTTATTTTGAAAAAAAGTTGACACCTTCACCAAAGTAGGGGAAAAAAATTAATAAAATCGCAATATTCAGTTGTGCTGTCACCAAAGATGAGCTCAGACCTCATCCATTGTTTGCAGGATTTCAGGACCACTAAGGTCTAAAATATATTCATGTTTAATAAATAGACTAATGCAGGAAAACGTTAATGGTTTTCACACCTAAAGGTCAGCTGTTCTGCTTTGATTCAGTGGAATAAAATACAAAAAAATAACCATATTTCCTCGATACGCTTCATGTTCACATGCTAGCACTTTGTCATAGACAGATATTTAATGTCCTACGAAAGTGGAGAGTGACCATATTTATCAAGGTGGGACACATGCAAATGGTGTCCCAACACTTTCAACTACTGAGCAAAAGTAAAAATGTAAGTAACAAACGTTCGGAAACACAATTTTTATTTCGAAACAATCCTCAGACAAAATTGTTAGATGAAAATTGGAGAACGCCATCATAATATATGATGCTATCATATGATTAAATACAGTTTATTGAAATGTAACTACATCTGATCTTATTTTCAATTTGTCTCGCTTTTAATTTCACGTATTTTACAGCTTTAAATTATTTCTATGCTTTGATTTTTGGTATCTGTTTTTCCTCACTTATACTCTAACAACCTTCCCGCTGTTTTTTTAAATGTTGTATTGTGTATTGATTATTGCTAAGTGCTCCACAACTAGAGATCCCTATGATGTCCCTTATTAAAACCAGACAAGGTTTTGAATAATGTTGAAAATGATTAAACCTGTGAACTGTTCTTTAGATTATGCTTTTTATTCATTTGATTTGATGTCAGAAATATGTACAGACTCAAACTGAGCTACTATTGAGCTCTGTCGTGCTGTTTTATCTAACCATAGAGCTCAAAAGCGTGTAGCATCGAGCTAGTTTTTATAGCATATTTGTCTATTTAAATCCTCTGAAGCAGAAAATAGCAAAACTGGTATGTGGAGATATTCTGGAACAAAAAATGAGTGACTACATGTGGTGAAGCTTGGATCTTCAGGTACGACTCTGAGACAAAATGTCAGACAGTGCATTGGAAAACACCATCGCCACGAAGAAAACACAACAAAGGAAGTCAAAACTCAAGGCCATGTTGCTGTTTTCTCTGACATTGAGGGGATCATTTTGGAGGAGTGCATACAAGAAGAGTAAACAGTGAATCAGCACTATTACAAACAGGTTCTAGTAAAAGTCTGAAGACAGAGACCACAGCTGTAAACAAGGGTTTCATTCTTCATCAAGACAACGCTCCAGCTCACACTGCGGTCTCGGTAAAGCAGTTTCTGTCCCAGAACAAATCACAGTGTTTGATCATCTTTCCTGTTCGCCTGACTGAGCATTGTGTGACTTTTTCCTTTCTTCCTGTTACAGGAAAAAACACATTTGGTGTCTGTGTCAGCAGTCAAGAGAAGAACTACAGGGGATGTGGGACAACTGTCAGTCAACACAGACCTTAAAGGAGACATATCATGCTGATGCATGACTTAATACTTACATATAACATAATAAATTTGAAAACAAGACCTTACACCCCCTTAATTTTCAAAAAATGAGATATTGTATTTTTTCTGATATCCTAGAACGAGATTTGATGCCTCTGAAAATAGGTCATTGCGAGATGTCCGCGTGATTTAAATCGTCGTGACGACACGAGGTACATTTCTTTTAATTGGAGTAATCTGATAAAACACTTCCTCCTCTGTGATGTCTGTTAGCCACAAAACCGTCACCGAGGAACACATCCACCAGCAGGGGTATATAGATCCCTAGCTCACACTCACTCATTACCAGCTCTGGCCTGTAGGGGGACTCAATACGCGGTCGCTGCTTTGAGCCTGCCGGAAAATACAGTAGAAGAAGAAGGACAGGCTGGCTCTACCCCCCGATAGAACTGACCAATCAGAGCACAAAGAGCTGTGACGTTGCGAGGTAACTTTAGGTCAGCCTGGAAACCCAGTGTTTCAACGAGAGCTTGGTAATGGCCTAAAATGAGGATTTTGAGAACGCTATTGTGGGGCAATGAAGGAACTAAATGACTTGTACTGAGGGCAGAAATGCTTTACAGGCATCCTAGTCTGGCATAGTGAAAAGGAGAAACAAGCATGACATGTCTCCTTTAAATCAAAAGCTCATTCAAGCACCATCGACCTCCAGATGAGCCAAAATCCCTAAAAGCTGTTACACCTCCAAGCTCTAGAGCTCGTCCCTGCATCAGAATTTAACAGTTTATCATGAAATGAAGTATGGAAATATCCACATCCTTCTCCATCCTATTGCCATGGTGACCACCTCATAACAATGCCTTGCAGCTCAGAAAGGTCATAGCCTTTGCCTGCTGAGCTCATGCACTCCTCGTTGTGAGCACCTGGCTGGTAGAGCTGCATGGCGGGACGATTCTGCAGGAGGACAGAGAGTGGGCACATGGGAGAGACAGTTAATAAGATCGATGCTTTATGCATGCTCAGCGATTGTCCTTATTACCTCCTCCTTGGAGGTTGGCTGATTATGCAAAAACGACTGGATGGATTTACATGAAAACTTTACCAGATGTGTGGTTTGGTCCACTGAAGAAGATGTTAAAGGGATAGTTCGGTATTTTTTAAGTGGATTTGTATGAGCTCCATATGGCCCCCATAACATTAGATACAGTAGAAAGTTCTCTTCTTTCCCTCAGTAAGCCCCAGTCTGTCAGAGTCTATTACGCAGAACCGGCCACAAACAGGGAAGTATTGTACCACATACAAACAGTATTTTCTCCACCTACAAGTAGGGATGGGAATCGAAAACCAATTCCAGTTGAGAATTGTTAACAGCTCCTTCAAAGAATCGATATCATTAATCTTTTTGCTAATCAATTCCCTTATCAATTCCATTCAACTGACAGGGTTAAGAAGCATCAGAATTGTGGCTTAATTTTAGTTACACCTACTGCACAACCTTAAGTGAGTGGAAACACCAGCAACTTGCAGAAGCAGTTATCTATACTGTGATGTATGTTTGGCATTGTTGCCACTGAAAATCAGACCAACATTTGCCCACATGCAAAATTTGCTTGAATCGATAAGGGAATCGTTAAAGAATTGGATCGATTAGCAGGATCGTTAACAGCATTGGCATTGATTAAATCTTATCAATTCCCATCCCTACCTACAAGACATCCCATCAAAAAATAATACCACAGTTTAACAGTACGCTACCTATACATGTTTTTAAGTGCATAACCGACTCACGTCATGTATTCTTTCACGCAGCGCTGCTGTGAGCTGCTGAATCACATCGCCTTCCTCTCCCCTGTTGTAAACATAACAAGCTAGTGGCTTCAGATGCCGGTTGTAGCCTCGTGTAACTTTTATCAAGTATTGTAGTTCTTTTGTTCTTGGTCTTAGTGGTGCGAGAAAAGACAGTATAGGAAGTCAAAAACAAGTGATTATGACAGCGACGAAGTTCCATTCATCTTGGAGAAAAGAGGATATCGAACAGGAGTTCACAGGAGACGAGCTGCTGCAGATGGAGACCGAACAGGCCTTACCCTGAGTGTTCTTGCTGCCAACTTCAGGATCTGTCTGTCAGAGGACACTGGTAACTCTCACACTGTCCGTATATCTCATCAAATAGATTTTCCTGCTCTGCTGAATCTCTGAGTTTTGCAAACATTCTTCAATTTCCCAAAGACAAACTGAATAAAAACGTTCCAAATCCGAAGGACCTAATGGCAGTTTAACCTCAAAGTTAGTAATAAACATCTGTCAGCGACAAACAAGCAAAGTAGAGGAGGCTGTTTACCAAAACATTGCAGACTATGTGTGTGTTTCTTACTCACACAAACACAACCATTACTGTTGTGTATTAGCATTGCATGGCTAGCGTCAATGCTGCATGGAGGAATAGGCAACCTGAGTCAGTTGGTAACAGATATACTTTTTTTTTCTGAAAAGGTAATGCACTTAATAACATGTATAGGTAGCATACTCTTAAACTGTGGTGTTATTTTTTGATGGGAATTCTTGTAAGCAGAGAAAATAGTCTTTGTATTTGGTACAATACTTCTCTGTTTGCGGCGAGTTCTGCATAACAGCCTCTTAAAGAATGGGGCTCACTGAGGGAGAGGAGAGAACTTTCTACTGCATCTAATGTACTTATGGAGCTCGTACAACTCCACTTTAAAATTACTGAACTATCCTATTAAATTTTGGTTATATTTGTCTAGATGCAAAATATTCCCCAAATTTCCTAAAAATCCCATAGTTAACTTGAGCCGTGTTTAAAAAACTCATATCTCTGCCATCACTTAATGGATTCTGTTCAAAATGTACACGATTATAAATATAGTATATCTGTAACATCAAGGTAAATTTCATGATGACCCGATCCAGATTGACATAAGACAAACTTTGACGTTTATAACAGGAAATCCCATTCATTGCTCTTTGGCTGCTGCGGGTTCTGCCCCCTGTACTCCATCATGGGAATTTTAGTTTATTTGCAAACTGAATTCAATGCTTTGCAGCCTGTGTCTTCATTTCCCAGCTTTCCTTGCAATGCCGGTGCAGGAGCTCTTTGCATGGTCAGACATGAGTGGAAACTCGGCCATCCTATAGGAGTGCATGTTGATCCAGAATTTTATCATTTACAAGCCTTGTGGAAAAGCTACTGCTGCAACTGAGCTGCTTGGCAGATGTCTGCTCTCTCTCTGCTCTCTGCTTTTATAGTTCACGTCTGTGGTTATATGAGCTGTGTGTAGGTGGAAAAAACAGTCGGGCCACAGGTGGTTAAATTAGACCTAACACCCTGCAGACACTTTTACTGAAAATGTGAGAAACAAACAGGAAGTTCATCAAAACTTTCACTTTACTCGAAATACTGCAGCTTAAATTAAACTTCTGCTTTATGTCTATATTTGTTCTAGTTTTGACTTTTTAGGCTGATTTACACTACACAGTAGATTACAGCAGTGGTCCATCCAACCATTACCAAAAATACTTTTACGTCTTTTCTTCCTGGAACCCCCATTGACTTCACTGGTCTAAGGAATTTAGTCCTGAGTTTGGAAATTGTACCAGGGCTTCAGCTGCAGGTAATTTTGGTCCACTTTTTTTTTTAGCACTACCTACTTGCTTCGGTGTATTGCTTATTCCACATATGCACAACCCACACAACATTATAAAATAAACTTCAAATTGTTATTGTTACAGAGGAGAAATAATTGACCGAAATAATGTTTCCAAACCATTTTTGAGGAATGTATCATCGGTAAATAACAAGAAAATGTGTGAGATGTGTATTGTGGTATGTAGAGATAACATGTTAAGACCATTAAAAATACAGGTACTCATTTATGACATATTCTGTAATGAGAGCTAACATATTTTCCAGATTACAATCTCCTTTACTGTTGAATATGCATAAAGGTGGTAAATAAGAATTGATTTTAGAAATGTGTCTATTTTAATTGTGGTATGTGAATGAAAAACAATGACCACTAATAATTTTAAAGGTAACATTGATTAATTGTTTATGAGAATGAAGGTATGGAATTAATTTTCTGATAGAGAAATGTTTAATTAAATAATTATCTTGTTCAAAAGTACTGGGTACACCAATGTCACTAGCCAATTGCAGGGCCACACATGATGAAATCTTTAATTTCCTTGCAATTTTATTTAGAGGTAAGTTGTTCTTTAGCAGTTAGACTATTTGTTCATGCGGTTGTTCACAAAGTTGCCTTGCTTGTGCATGACTGAGCATTTTCAGGGAAATACTGACCTGTTTCCAATTAACCTGTTCACCTGAGTAATGTTCCAAAGAGGTGTTTTTTGAGCATTTCTCAACTTTCTCAGTCTTTTGCTGTCCATGTCCCAGCTGTTTTAGAATATGTATCAGACAACAAATTCTAAATGAGTGAATATTTGCAAAAAAATAAAATAAAATAAGCTGATTTGTTTGAGAATTTACTATCTTGCCCTTTGCAGTGTATGTACCTGAATGTGTGTCAAAAGGGATTTGCAAATAATTGCATGTTTTTAAGGTGCTATTTCTGTTTGAAAAATCCCACCTTATAATCCACTTTGTTGCCATAAAGTTTTCATATCTTTAATTTTTTTACCTCAGTAAATGAAACTCTCTGTGCAGCATTTTTAACACTTTACAGTTCACATGCTCACCTTCTCTCTCACCTTGTTTCAGGACAGTGTGAGTAGCCATGATGGTGTCTCTCCTTATTGGCCCGCAGTAGCCCTTACCCCCCTCTGTCTTGTCCTTCAGCACATAAACTTGTCAAACAAAACTGGTCCCTCTGCCTGTGACTGTGCAGCTCTCTCTGCTCCTTGTTGTTCTCTGGCTGCCCTCTAGTGGCCACAGCAACACCAGCTGCAGGGTTAATACACAGATTTATTATACTCAGTGGTTTTTAATAAGAATACTGGGTAGAATTTTATAGTTGGGCAATTCTTTAGTTGTTTTTTTTTTTTTTTTCAATTTATTCCGTATCATGAAATTTCAAGTCATACACTGTACATTTAAAGTTCTGTCCCATTTTCCATTTCATGATCGAAAAGGGGCAGGAATGAGAAAAAACCTATTAATACCAGCCCCTTTCTTGATATAATAAAGCAAAGATACTTCATGGTCTAACCTTCAGATATATAACAACCAATGCTTATTGAAAAAGCAGAAAGTTAGAAATAATAATACATAAATGATAGATAAATAAAATAGAAAAAAGTAATCACAAAACAATCAACAAGCATACACAACTACTCACCATCAACAACAATGACATATAAAGCAACAGAGGACCTTTCACCTATCTTCATATTTCCCTATTTTGTTTTTATACATTCTCTTAAACTGATTAATATTATTACAAGCTTTTAAATCAATTGTCAAAGAATTCCGCAATTTGACACCACACACTGAAATACTCATTTGTTTTAGAGTGGTATGTGTGAATGGATGTTTAAAATCAAATTTCCTTGTATGATCCTTATTTTCTGAACTAAAAGTAAGTTTGTTTTGACTGCATAAACATTTGATTCCAAGTCATATTTCAAATAATTTTACCCAAAGCATCTTTGAAATTCCATGTCCAAACACATAAAAATGACTCTATATTTCAGTCAAGTATGGATAAAGTTTCCACATTTAAGAACAAAATCCAAGAAAATAGTTATTTTTGTATTCTTTTTTTACAAGACATCCATCAGAAATCTCAGGATATTATCAAATTATTCAGAAAGAAATTAAACAGATTCAACATTTCTATCTTTGATGCATATTTCAGCACATATTCTAAAAAAAAAAAATATTTAACTGTGATGCTCAAAGTTCCATAAACAGTTGAATGCAGCTAATAAAAACAAAGATTGATTGAATTTCATTTAATGGATATTTAATCGACTCTGTTAGTTTGAGTTGTGGATCCAAAGGTCATATTTTTCTCTAATAAGGAGGTCATGTTTTTTGTCAGTTTTTGTCCATCCATCCATTATCTACACCACCTTATCTTTTTGAGGTCTCGAGAGGCTGGAATGTATCCCAGATGGCAGAATACACCCTGGACTGGGCATCTGCCAACTAAAAGAGACGAAGACAGATGTTAGCAAAAATAAACAGAAACTTGAAACCAGGATGACACTGTGGGCAAGTAGGCAAACAGTCATTACACCCAGGACAGAATAAAATGATCCTCAGAGAAAATGAAAAATAACTTGCCTCTAATGTTTAGGACGCTTGCTAAACTCCATTTCCAGACTTTCTACTTTCTTTCACTGAGTCAGTTATCAGCTTTACTATTATTTATTGGTATGGCAGTCTGTCTGCAGGAGATTAGCACTCACTCAGGAAGCTTGTAAAAGGGGCTTCTAAGATAACTTGAGTAAACTGTAACGGCCCAGATTTCATCTTTCAAAACACAAGTGCTGGAGATGTTCATCCTCATAGACTCCTCATCACTGCATCAGCAACAAAAAATGTTTAATCCCTCCTCTGTGCCGGCCTCTATTAGGGATGGGAATCATGGGGTACCTCACAATATGATAGTCCACAATATAATCACTATGCATCTGTTCTATTCAAAGTTATTTTTTACTTCTTCCTATTCATTTTCAAGCATGTACAAATACTTGTTTTTTCATGGCATATCTCTATTTTTAATTCTTTGCATATGTGGTCAAAATAAAATCAAATTCAATCCTGTGATAATCAATCTGTTGAAAAAAAAAAACATGATGCGACAATATGTTCCTTCAGTGTTGTAGAAGCTGAAGTATATTAACACATTGGATTTGTAAGTGGCTCGGGAATCTCCCAGTGATTTTGTCTGACACTGATGTCTGACATTTCATGGTTATTATGATGATGATGATGATAAAGATTTTATTATTACTATTATTGTATCATCGTTAATAGCTACTGTTATTATTGTTATTGTGATGGTAATAATAGGTATCATATTAAACTATGCATTTTATCAGTACTTTTGTTCTATCAGCAATATTTACTTACTAAATATTTACTTACTGTTTCAACAGGTTTTAGTGGTAGCATTTTAAGTAGTTTTTAGTTATATTTATTCTTTTTATTGCATATTAGAAAGTTTGAATGTGTTTGTATTTTTTGTCTTTAAAGTATCAGGTTAATGAGTAAACTAGAAATCAGATTCATGAAGGCCAGTTTTATCTTCGTCTAATGTAAATAATAAAGTAAACATGTTAAATGCTTAATTTAAATGCCTTAGTTCCTATATGCCTATAGTGTAAGTGAGGAATGGATACATATCACAGTTGTAAACATGACTCTGTCCCAACTGTTTTGGAACATGCTGCTGAGTGAATGGTTTGTTTGTTTGTTTGCTTGTTTTTTTAAAAAACATTTTTGGTGTAATAAACTCATTACCGGTCTAAAATGAATTTCACCATTTTTTTCAGTTTTTATTTAGATTTTGCACAACGTCCAAATGTAATTGTAACTGGGGTTTGAAGCCTAAAGTATGGAAAGTTTTTAAACTCTTCTTTCTTTAAATAAACATTTCTATCTGTAGTCCTGTGATCTTCCTCACATGGTTTTTAATATGATAATTATCTTTATCCTCAGGTGGGAGTTCCTGTCGCTGTCCGCAGTGCTGATTCGTCCCTCCTCCCCTCGTGCAACCGTGTCCGTTTTCCCGCCAAACATCACAAACAAAGTGAGACATCCGGATAAACTCTGCGCTCTACCTTCCTAAAAACCTTCTCCTTCTCCTCTTTCTGCTTAGGTTTGCCAGAGGAGTTTTCCTGGTCTCCTTAAAGGTCTCTGAATTGAACTTCAACCTCACTCTTCTCCAGTTTCTGCCTCCTGCCAGGACTCATCCCTATCCATCTTCAGTCACACCCATGATGGATTGGAGTACTTGCGAGAATACGTGTTATTGCGAGATTTTTTTATTTTTTTTTAAGAGTTATGGGACATTTTCTATCCCATTCAGGACGTCAAAAAAAAGATGAATAAGAAAATGTGAGCAGACAGATTTCAAATTTTATATATTCTGAGGATAAATGTAAGACAATTTTTATAAAACTGTTTATAAATGATCATTTTAAACCTTAGGAGTCAAAAATGCTCTGACCACCAAGAAGAAAAATTGCACTTTCATACAATAGCATAAAAATCTTACACACAGTCAAAATTTCAAACCTTTTTGGCTTGAATCAACATCAGTTTGAATCAACACAGCAAACATGTATGTGTTTTTAAATGATTTTAGCCCTTTAAACGCCAGATTTTGTTATTGCAACATTGTGTTATAGATAATAAAAAGAAAAACTATGTTTTCAGTATCCTACAAGAAAGAGGATTTTTTTTGTTGCTCAGATTATTTCAGCTCAGGATATCTTAATGATAAGCAGCAACATTTAATTTTATTCATATTTACTTTCTGTGGAGTCTAAAATACTCAAATTATTAAAATAACGCCATCTAGTGGAGAGATGTAAAATTGATCAATTTATAGGCAAAAGCTCAAATAGAAATAATAAAGTCTTGCCAAAGTTAATGATATATGCATGAACACAGGCAAAATGATCAAAAATAATAAATTAAGAACAAGGAATGAAGCACTCATACCAACCTGAAGGCTTTTTTATTAAAATACCAAGCCTCTCTAAGCGCCCCAAAAAGAGACTTTTTCCTCTTGTCTCAGCCTCTTGACTCACCTGCTGACAAACCACCTGTTATATTTCATATCTTTAAAATATAACTATAAACATGGTTTAAACTAAAGTTGTGAGACTGAAAAATTGTGTTTTTGTATGCCATTAAGAGAAAAGAACAGAAAACAATGTAACTTTGTGAGCTCTCTTTAATTTTTCTATGTTTTTCAAATAGCCTATATAATAATAATGAATTTGAAAGTTTCTGAAATGTATAAATGTCACTATTATTGTATTTTATTATTGCATGGCTGTTATCATCCAAAGAGGAAAATATTGAAATGTTACTTTTATTGGAGTGACAGGATTACAACTTTTTTTTTTTCATTTTAAGCATAAGAGACACTTTGATATTAAGTAAAAAAAAAAGTTTTATATACCATGACATGTTGTCATGAATCACAGAGTATTTGGTTTATAAGTTACCTTAACAGAAGATGATATGCTGTCTTAATTCAAAGTAGTTTTTCTCCCATCTTAAAATCACAAGTTTGACCAACAATAAAATAAATTCAGTGCAGTAGCTTTTTTAATATTTGCACCATCTTTAGAGACAGATAAGTTCTCCACATGTCATAAGACACTGGTTGTGGCAATGTGACTGGCTGAGATTTTGGGTAAAGACCTGCTTTAAATGGTTTATCCTTTACAAAGCAGTGTGGATTGTGGGCTTTTTTAAACACTTTTTTTTTATCCTATTTGAAATATAAGACATTTACGAACAGTCCTGTAATCCACTATTTGTCTCATTTTTCTGCCATGTTTCCCCAACTAGATAAATGTAGCCTAAGCACCCACGAGAGAACGTTCACCAGCACATCCACTGGTTCACCACAAGGGCGCGCCATTTCCCTCTGGTCTTCATCGTGTATGCTGACACCTGTAGAAGGAGGAAAGCCTGCTCTTTAAACACACACAGCTCTGCTGATCCCAAAACTGCTGTCTCAGTAAATCAAATCCACAGGTGTCACTGCAGGATCTTTAACCCTGAACTTTGCACTCTGAACTCTAAACCTGTAATTTGCACCTGTAGAGGCAACCATCCTGCCTGTTCCTGATTATTGGACAAGTACCAACAGATGGGACAAGTACCAACAGATGCCACAAGCCCTTGTCATGAAAAGTGCAAAATATTTTTAGTTTTTATTTAAATACCTGTCCTCTTCTTAAACATAGTGTCTTTATTTAAGCTAATTTACCTCATTAATTTTTGCAGTGCTGATAGAGTTAAGTAGTTAAAATGTACTCTGAGAGAGTGCATCCCTCACTCTAATAAGAAGTATTGATCAAGAGTTGCAGTGTTAAGTGTTAGACAGTTTAAAATTTGAACTCCAAAAGTTACGACAATGACACTTGATGAGAGTAAAAGCTTTGTGGTGTGGACCCATATAGACACTAAGGAAATGCTAACTCTAATATTGTGAAATTGTCTATGCAGGTTTGGCTGTGTAACATGTTTCTGGTTTGTGGGAGGAAACCAGAGTGCCCAGAGTCAACCCACACATGCACGGGCCAACCTTAATGTAGAAATACCTCGGTCAACACGGGTTGAATTAGCACCCTTCCTGCTGTGATTCAAATGCACTAACCTGCTGCTCCACTGTGTCACCCAAACCAAAGAGCTTATGTTTGACTTCAGCCAGAATAACTGAAGAAATGAGGGGAGCATCGTTAGAGACCGTGTTAAAAATGTGCAAACATACAAATACTCAGAAGTGCACTTCAATGACCTTTAAAGTTTGTTGTCAATACTGCGGATGTTGTAAAAAGGAGGCAGCAGATGGAAACTGAATTCCTTTTTAGAATCTCCTGTCAGTCTGTGGTTTTATCAGCCTTTTATTGAGAGCCCTCTCTCTTTTTCTTTTATCTACTGGTTTCACAGTCTTTCTGTCAAGGACAGAAATGGCTTTTATCATTAAATCCTGCTCGAAACTCATTTTGGTCTTCAACAGACAGGTTTGACGTCCTGTGGTGATCAGCAGATCCTTCATAAGGCTGAAATTTTATAACCTGACAAGCCAGATGGACAGCTCAATATATCTGCCATAGAAATATTTCACTAGTCCATCTGGGTAGGAGCCCTTTAAATTTGTTTTCAGGGACAGAACATTAAAAAAAAAAACACAAGATTGTGATTGGACAATCATTTGGCTCGTCACATTCTTCACAGACCAATTCACATCAAGCAGGGTTGCCTCCTATAATGCAGCATACATAGCAGCTAATGTGGCGGCTAATGGCTAACAACAGCTAACAACAGTTAATGACCGTTAGCCATTAGCCGCTAACTTAGCTGCTAACAGCCTTATACTATCGTCTTACACTAAATTGTACCACACAGATGATTCATTTAACTCTTATATGTGACATGAACCTCGTCAAAGACAATCCCTACATTTAAACTCCTGAGGAGGGCAGATTTCGCCAAGTTTCACTGAGAAGCCATGAGGACAATCGGCTAATCAGCATGTCCGTTCTCAACGTCCGGTTCTCAACTTCCGTTTGTCGCCATGTCCGCATACTGCTGCTCCCGCCTCTGTTCCCTGATTGGGCGGTTAAGAAGTCAGCCGAGTGAATTCGTTGGACAACGGAGGCTGGCAAGACGCACCTGCAGGATTTCAGAATCAGGCAGGTCTGTCTGCTCTGCAAGGCTAGAAAGTTTAGGTTCAGATCCAAAATCAGGAAAAAATGTATTCATCCAAAAACGAGTGCTATAGCACGGTGCTGCAGCAGGTATTGCACATGCCTCACAGCCAGTTCGATTCCCGTGTCAGTCAGAGCCTTCCTGTGTGGATTTTCATGTTCTCCCTGTGCATGTGTGGGTTCTCCGGGCACTCCTGCTTCTTCCCACTCACCAAAAACATGTTCATTAGGTTCACTGGTGACTCTAAATTGCCCTTAGGTATGAGTGTGAGCATGAATGGTTGTCTCTCTATGTGGCCCTGCAATTGGCTGGTGCTTCTCGCCCAATGACAGCTGGGATAGGCACCAATAAAGTTTTAAAGACAAGGCATCTGAAGGAGTTTTTACAGTGTAGGCAACCTTGCTTCCTTGCACACTGTTGGGTTTAAATGAAATGAAACAGGCATTTTATTTAGTGATCATGGCACAAAGCTTGTCTATTGATGTTGTAATAATGTTAACATTTTTGTGTATCTTTGTGAATTATTTGTCATCAGGGATCATAGTAATTTGTTTTAATGGTATTGTGGACCCCAGGTGGCGTAGCTACAAAGCTATAGGGGATCCTAAAAAACACTAAACAGCAAACTCATAGCTACAAAGCTGAACGAGATCCTAAAAAACAGCAAACTCGGATCAAACCACATTACTGGATCAAATATGTTCCTGTGGTTTTCATTTTGTGGACTGTCCTGCAATAGAAAAATCAACCCAAGCTCAAACCCAGAGCCGGTCCTCAGCACTGCTGAGAGGTCTGCAGGCCTGTAATGACTCCTGTCCCGCTGTGGAGGTTATTTATGGCACAGCTGCTATTCTGGGAGAGGCAGAGAGCTCGAAATTATGGCACTGGGTGGATGGGAACTCCTGTAGTGCTTTAAACAGACCTGATTACAGCTGTGATTCAGCAAAGGGTGCATGTGGACAGTTAATATTCAGTTCACTGAATGCTTGATTATTGTGATAGTCAAACTGGACACTTGGAAATCAAGGAGGGTTTTAGATCAAAATCCTGAGAGTAGTGTATAAATGACCCTAAACTGGTGCTTATGCATCATTGTAAGACATTTGAAAAGAAATCAAGTTCACATGGATATGATTTAACCAGTGATGGACTAAGTACTCAACTACAGTACTTGAGTGAAAGTATAGATGCTCCTAGTCAAATATTACTCCAATACAAGCGCAAGTAAAATTCTTACTTAAGGGATAGTACTAGAGTGCCTGGTTTGAAAATTCTTAAGTATTAAAAGTACACTTTTGTTTTAATGTCAGCATTTTATTGTTCGGTTGCCACATAGAATATACAGAACCTAATGACTGAAACAACCTACTGAAGCACTGAGCTGCTAACATGTAGAATAAAAAGCTCGTAAAATATGTAACAAAGCCTGTAGAAATGCCTATTGAAGCACCATTAAATCAAGAAAAGGGCAACCATTTCTGCATTTAAAACAAAAGGAATCACTCTTCATTTCTACAATCTTAAAAAGGACTTTAGATTTCATCTGCCGACTTCATAGCTATTCTTTTACCGTTCATACAAATGTAGTGGAGTTAAAAGTACAATTTGTCTTTCAAATGCAGTGGAGTAAAAGTCACTCATTTCCAAAAATAATAATACTCAAGTCAAATACAGATACTCAAATATACTTAAGTACAATAAGCAAACAGGAAACACAAAAGAATTCAGCGATTTTAAAATGCTTTTCAACTTATATTTAACTGAACAGACTCTAAAGTCGAGATATTTAAGGTTCAAACTGATAAACTTGATTGCTTTTTGATGATATTAACTCATTTTGAATTTGATGCCTGCAACAAATCACTGGGACAGGGGCTTTTTTTTAACCTGTGTTAAATAATCTTTTCTTCTCTTTAAAACAAAAGAAGATCATGTAGAAATGCCAACAAAAGGGGTTGCTAATGTACCTCTTGTATATCTAATAATTTATTCGTTTGGACCCCTATCAGCCATAGAGTGACAGCGAGATAGAAATGTGGCTTGTTGCAGCCCGTATAGGGGATTCATGGCACCTGCCACTCCTTTAGTGGCATGTTGCTTCTATAGTGGGACCTGCCCTGGCGGCTTCTTCCTATACATTATGCCTCATCACTACTGGAGTCATGGGCCCTTAGAAATGTCATAACTCTTCTCAGTCATTCTAGATAAAAACACAAGCTTATAGTTACTCTCAAAGCTGGACAAAAATAGGCGTTTTTAGATTGTAGCTCTTGCTAAATGCTTTTTGATCGCATGACTCCTGAGTGGCCACAGTTACATGATAGTTTTTAATGCTGAATTAAGTATTCACAATTAAATAATTTGATATTAAAGTATTCTCTTTCAAGTTTACATGGAAATAATAATTCAGAATAGAGGTTTACATGGAATACAGGTTTATTCACTTTTATCCAGTAATGCTTTAGGTCTGGGGGTTGGGAGTAGGTCAGATTGGACAGGGGGCGGATGTGATGTATTTACATCTACTGGAAGAAAACAAACTCCAGTTCTATGTCTCCAGCATCTCTTTCAAGGAAACCTCATCCAATTTGGGTGCTACAACTTTAAAAAGGTCCACATTTTTATGCTTATGTCCATCCTCTCTTTCCATTATTCCCAAATCTTCTACTGCTATAATTAAATAAATTTAAGTCCTTGCTTCGAGCAGACATCTTGTTCCCGTCAGCGCAGGATATATATGTCATTGCGACAGGACAAGGGAACAGGCATGTACAGAATGACTGGAATTAATTGAAAGTGGAATGAACATGATTGAGGAATTATTCAATTCAGATTTAAAATCAGAATAAACTAGTCACATACTTTTAAATTAAGTTTAATTTGGAATTGTCATTTGTATTTAGAGTTAAGTATTCAGAGGGTCATTTTGATTTTTCTTAAAGAGCATTTAAGGTTTATTCTGAGTTAAAGGGGAATTAAAGCTCTTATGTAAATGTAGTCAGTGTTGCAAGATGGGCCACCACTGCTGTGATAAGTCTTTAAAGGTGCTATGAGGAGAATCTGTTTCCAGTGACATAAAGACTCTGCTACCCATGAGCACGCACAGCGACTGTCGTAAAGACGTGACCCAAGCCAAAGCGTGTGTTTGTTGTGATGCTAATGAATGCAGTTCAGACATTCCTGAGAACTCTGCATTGCTTTAAAACTTCTTTTTTCAACAACTTACAGGATGCAAAGCAACGAGGTAATGCATCTCTTTCTAGTTACGTAGCAGTAGTTTTTGATGTGTGACAACAAGCAATTTTTGGAAAACTTAGTATCGTAGTTTTGTAGCTGGATATATATCGCTATTTACAGCCCGGTGCTCTTAGACGTGTCTGAATAATATAAATTTGCTCTAGTTTTAATTATCTTGTTCCTGAAGTTGAGTATCCAGGCCAGTCCAGCCCTGTCCGACCTGACCTCGAAGCTAAGGAATAGCATTTATAGATAACCGTTTTTGATGCTATAATACTCATCTTAAAGTGTGTATTTCAATCAGGCATACATCTAATAGTGAGACTTTTGTAATAACTTAGAAACTCCTCATAGCATCTTTAAAGTAAAAATATGCTTTAAATGTAAATGGTGTCTTGGGAATGTTTTAGAAGTTTGTGAGTGCTGTGTGATGGCTTTTATATATTTTTTTTTCACACAGTAAATGTGTGCAGGGTTGTTCAAGGCCACATGGTTTGAGTCCCTCTCCCATAGGTCTCTCTGTTCCTGGCTGCGCCCCTGCATGTGGACAGCAAACTCTTCACAGTACCTTGAAGAGGTTTTCCAGTTATGTTCTGTAAAGAAAGGTGGAGCTGCGTCCTGTCACGTTTCAAACAGCGGCTGTGCCCTGCCCACTCCACCCGCACATGGGAAGGCTGGGCGGGTCGTCGACGCGCGCGAACCGCTCCGCCTCCAAGTCGCTGTGGAAGAAAGGACCTCTGTGGACGTTTGACTGTATCAAGAAAGGCGATATGCTGGAATTCTTTTTGTTAATTTAACTCTGACGAAGAAGAAGCTCGCGGCCGTCCCTTGTTCTTCCAGAATTTTGGCGCATGGACTGTTTTGTGCGCCGATCCGTGCGCTCCGGAGCGCCCCGTCAAAGAAATCAGATTTCTCGGGGCGAATTGTGTTTACACAGGAGCCATCCACAGCCACGTTTTAGCAAGCAAACCTGGCTGGGACAGCACAGTGCAGGATTGTTCGGGGTTTGACTCCCTGCCCGTGTAAACAGAGGAGAAACAGAGCAGGAGAAACACCCTGATCTGCTTGGGGTGGCTGCAGGCGACGCTGTCCGGAGGAGATATTTTGGAGAGATTTGGGAGCAGAGCGCAGCAGCTGACCGAGCACATGTTGTGCATGTTGGGGGTGCTCAGGAGTTGCACTTTTATGATGGTTTCTGGAGTGGGTCAGTGCTGAAACCAGCCACAATTGCGCCTGGCGTTTGGATAAAGGAAATGATCCGCTGGCATCTTTTTGAGTGTAGTTTTTTCTGAATCCTCCTCGCTTCCAAGGAGTCAAAAGTCAGCTGGTCTACAATCATGGAGGGTCACGACGACAGGGAGAGCAGCCCCCCAAAGGCTGACAGGAGGTTCCCCCTCACTTACATCGGCTGCTCCCCCCTGGACAGGCGGACCACTCTGCCCATGCTGCCCTGGCTGGTGGCTGAGGTCCGGAGGAGAGCCGAGAGGGGGGACTGCGGCCCCGTGGTTCAGCCCAGAGAGGTCCAGCTGGTTCTCAACCCCCCCTTCGTCCGCTGCGTCCCCTCCAGCAGCAACAACTCCTCGGTGTTCATATTCGAGCACAAAGCTCAGCTCATCTCTCGCTTCATCCACAACAGCAATGACCTCTCCTACTTCTCCTACCTGCTGAGGGGGCAGCCGGATAACCCCGAGTCCGAGATGTCCTTTCACGTCTTCAAGGCCAGCGACCCGAACCAGGTAGGTCTGTCCTGGTCCAGGTGCTGCACAAACCTTTACATGGGGTGTTAGCTGCAGGCAAAGTTTGGTGGAGGCTGGTGGGGGGGTTCGGGTTGCCAGGGGCCTCGAAGTGAAATCAGGAGCATCAAAAGTGACATGTAGGGGAGACAGGGGTTGGTTGTCACACTTCTCGTAACCAATTACTCCTGATCAGTGCACCCTACAATGATTCCTCTTAAGCCCTGTCCTCATGGAGACCAAAACTTCTCTGAAAGACAGCATTGTTTCAAGAAATGTGACATGAAAACACTGTAGTTTATACACCAGGCCTGTAAGTAATGCTGCTGCAATCATAAGATAAAACCAGAGAAGAAGACAGAGCCTGAGAAATGTGAACAAACACTCTTTGCGTCCTCTTGTTTCTTACATTTGTTGTAGAGGCAGTGGATTTTGCTGTTAAAACCAAAACAGGCTCAGAAGCTTCTGCACGAACGTGACACCATATCCCACCTTTATTTCTGTTTGTTAGGGTTTGTGCATGTGATGCGACATAAAACGCTGAATTTGTGTGGATAAAATGCTTACGCGATTAAAAACTTGTTTGGATATGCCTCAATTTGTCTCAAACAAGACAAATATGTAATGTTTTTTTGTGAATATGGTGGTAGTTTTGTTCTTCTGCTATTTTTATAACTTATAAACCATCCATGTTGCTCTGACTCACTATGCCAATTACTGGCCTGGTTGCCACAGTGGATTGGGGTGGTTGCCCTTCTAGATAACGGAGGAGTTTTAGTGATAAAATATGTGAGGATACTTTAGTTATGTGCCATAGGGACTGACAAGTTTAAAGTCATAAAAAATAAATAATTAAGTCATCTATGCACAAAGTTTGTTTGTTTATTTTAGTTGTTTCCATAGCTTTTTTAATGGATTAATGCAGCTCAGTAACATAAACATTTGGCCCATGCAGCTAAATCCAGGTGGGTCCTCATTTATATCAATACAGTTTATATTAGGCACAAAGTGAATGTAAATATCAGCCAAAGAACTTCAAGACAAACACAAAAAGGAAGTTAGAGTATAAAATAAAAGTATGTATTAAACAAACACAAAAGAAAAATAACTTTATTACAGAACTCAATTCAACAGAACTGAGAAAACACTTTAACACTTAAGAAGGTGTTAAAAATACTAAATCAAGAAATCAGTACAAGTTATATTAAAACAAAAATAGCAATCGTACCACTTAATACAGGAATAAATGTATTAACTATTTACAAACCAGTAAACAAAATTAAAGGAGGAGTGGGAAATTAAGGCACAAAGACATTTTGACACACATAGTCTGAAATAAAATATTGCTGCAAGGGCAGCACTATGGCACAGCAGGAAGTACACGTGCCTTACAGCAAGAAAGTTGCTGGTTTGAACTCCATGTTGTTTCTGTGTGGAGTTTGCATGTTCCCCCTTTTCATGCATTCCAGCATCCTTCCACGGATCAAAAACATACTTGCTAGGTTAAATGGTGACTCGAAAGTGCCCTTAGGTCTGGGTGAGTGTGAATGGTTGTCTGTCAGTGTGGCCCTGTGATTGGCTGGTGACTAACCCAGAGTGTACCCGCCTCTTGCTCAATGTCAGCTGAGATAGGCTCCAGGCCCCGAGTCCCCAAAGAAAGGGATGAGCAGCTAAGTCCCGTGACGTAGAGAAGTAGACATTATCTCCCAGTTTAATGTAAAGTAGGCCTGCACAATATATCGTTTGAACATCGCCATCGCAATGTGCGCATGCGCAATAGTCACATCGCGCATGCGTTGTGACTATCGCATTTTCCCCATTTATTGGGGAAATGAAAAAAAGCAACTGAAATTGAAACCTATTCTATTTTGTACAGAGACATGGTCTCCTGGATCTCTTTTATATACAGCAATCTTCATCATTCACAGATGAACCCCCTGAGCCTGGATTAAACGGTATTATATGAATACAATGGTGTCATTGTGAGTCAAACAAATTCTTCCCAAACAGAGCTATTCAAGTCATCTGGTGAAAATTCTTCTATTTTTAATATCGCAATATATATCGCAATATATCGCAAACCCCCAAAAATCGCAATGTCAGTTTTTTCCAATATCGTGCAGCCCTAATGTAAAGCACTAATGCAGTTTTTCATGGAGTTAAGATATTACACTTTTTTATATCATTTATTTTATATTTATTTCAAATTTAGGCCCAAGTTGGCAATGCTGATCCTAGGAAGTCCTCATAAGCTGACTTTGACATTTGTCCGTATATCACATGGTGCAGGATGTCTTTCTTTCCTCATTCTTTCTCTCTTTAAAGCCCACAGGATTCCTAAAGTCAGAAAAATGCACAAGTGAAAAGTAATGACAGAGCAAACATTCCTGATTTGATGAATTATGACATTAGGTTGGCTGATTGAGCAGAGCAGCAAAGTGTGCAACACAAACACAGGATCGTCTCAGCTGTAATAGTTCCAGTCAGATCCTTTTTTGTTTCTTTTGTCAGCCAAAATCAACACATAAACTCATTGTTGATGCTATGTGTAAAGAATAAACCACGGCACCGCTCTGTTTTATTCATATTCTCCTGATCTACAGTAGAGTTTGCTTTGGCACATTTTACAAACACATGCACATGGAGAACAAGAGAATGTAAGAGAAAGTGTGCAGATTGTTTTTAGAGTCATAAGCCCCTTGGACTGCAGGGCCTCTCTGCTATACTATACAGCCCAGGTTTTATGTGTGACAACCAGCCTCGCCTGACCTCTCCACAAAAGCTTTATGCCACTAGACAGAAAGCTGAATCTGAGCTTTGAAGCTGAAGCCTTCCAAGACCGAAACAACAGATCTTAAAACCAACAACACAGGAACATCATCAGGATAAAAAGTTACACACATCCAGGAAATAAAAAACATGTATGCAAGTTGTCAAACACTGATGATTTATTTTTATTGTCATTTCTATGTCATTTCATCAGTTTCTGTACCTCAGAAGTCCCTGGAGAACCCTGAAACCTTGCGGTCCAGTAGATTTTTTTTAGGCCCATTCATTCATAATGCCGTTCCAAGGCGTAATGTTTAATTCTCTGTGACATTTCACCTCCACTGTGAACACCCTAGAGGTATAATGCGGGACCTGAATTGCCCCCTTTTTCGTTCTGTAACCAGAGGTAGGAAGAGCGGCGTAATATTGGCAAAAGGTAGGCACACATACTCAGCGGGAGACAGGAGCGCTGCGAGTGAGCATCTCTTCCTTCCTTGTTGCTCACATCCAGGCCATATTGCAGTGTGGATTGACACTGATATTACACCTTGTGGAATTGATGGGAATGTCTATGGATGTAAATATAACGTGTAGGCGCAATTGCAGTTGTTTGGTCGGGCTTTGCACATGGGATCTACATTGTCTTTCCTGATTTTTCCAAAATGCATGAATTTTCAGAACAAACGGGTTAAAGTCAGATATGTCAATCAATTTATTTTTGAAAAGATTTCCATAGATCACGGTTGTGATTAGCATAAATTATAAATTAACAAGCAAGCATTTTCCTACAGTCAAAAACAGTTCATCTCTTTTTTGCCACAGGTGCTACTAATCAACGGCAACAGTGAAGTAAACCAATTAGAAAGTGGCTCCAACCACACTGTAGTGCTTTTGCGTAAAGGCACTGTGAGTTGGGCTTTAGTTAAATAGGGAAGGGCCTCATATTGCTCTCAGTTGTTCCTTATCATACATACAATGCTTCTAGTTTTTGGACATATCAGGGTGAACTGCCCAGGTTTTTCCTTGACTGTCTTGTTGGCCCTCACAGCAGAAGGTTTCCCTGCATTTTTAAGTGTAAATATGATTAGTTGTTTAACCGACCCTGTGTACCTTCAAACAAATGTGTCAGGAGCTGGAAAAACAATACACCCAAAAAATATAAGACAATATGCATCCATAAACAAGTAATTTCTGATACACGTCCTACACTGAATTAAGTTCTTGGATGTAGTTTAATAGCATTAAAATCGCATTACGAATTTCAGTTAAGCATTATCATCAAGACAGGCAGCATATTTATCAAATTTCTGGAGAGAGGCTCATGCTGTGTAACTAACTTATTGGTTACAAGATTCCAGTAAGTTACTGTAAATGTCCTTAAAGTAGCATTACTCTACTAGACTGCAAATTAGCTGAAGCTACACATCTTATATACATTCACATTTTCCCATTTCTGTGGCAATGTTGTATGCATCTTCCCTGTTAAATAAACATTAAATAAATAAAAAAAATAATTTCCTGCAGTACCATATTATATCTTACTACCATTTATCCTTTTTAAATGTATTTTAAATCACAGTAATCTTTCTGTATTTCCTTTACATAGCTTAATTTTTAAACTATTTTGCTGCTCGTTTCTTAGCAATTTATCATTTTGTAAAATCCAACTTTTTTCACCCATAGTTTTCTCTTGATACAGTAAGTAGTTGTTGATATAGTAAAATGCTGTTTCAAAAAATAAAGTTTTCAAAAATCAGTCACAGTGTGGAGATGGCTTTCTGAAAAGGAAAGTTTTCATTGTGTTAAAAAAAGTCCTATCCACATGCTTGAGGTTTTTCAAATCATCCCTGTCCACACAGGCATGAAAGCACAGGAAAACTATGCAAAAGCAGGGTTGTTCAAGGTTTTTTTCATATATTCCAAGCCCAAGTCTGACAGATGTGATGATTTAACCTGTCAGCAGGTGTATTAAATAAATATTATTTCATTTATTGTCCAATTGGAGACAAAATAATCTTGATCTTTTTCTGTGTACTCCTGTCATTTTCACATCTTGCTGTCACGATGGCTTCCAAAGCAGAAGTGGCGATGGGTCACAAGTCAACATGATCGCTTGTGAAACAGTATACAATATAACACGACTGGCAGCGTTTGTATCATCAGAGTGTTTATGGTGAGGGGGAGGCAGGAAGTTTGTGTTGGCACATAACAGTCCAGTTGTCAAGACTTTAAACAGTTTAGACACGTCAGCAAGATACACATAAACAGCAGCGAAAATGTCAGGTGTGACCCTTTGGGCCCAAAATACTGTGTTCCTTGTCCACATGGAGGCAACAGTATAAGTGGAAATCACTGTGTGC
Source organism: Scarus forsteni (assembly GCA_036419115.1). Classification (NCBI taxonomy): domain Eukaryota; kingdom Metazoa; phylum Chordata; class Actinopteri; order Labriformes; family Labridae; genus Scarus; species Scarus forsteni. Next base: position 15,474,872 of record JAZDUH010000033.1, on the reverse strand, counting down.
ATCAGCAGATTGAACCAGACTGAACTGAACTGCACAGAAACACCATAATTACCCCACCAAGAGAGAGGTGTGATCATTTGTGGACAAGATAAATCAAAATGTCATGAAAAAATTCTGTTGTCAAGGCAGAAGATGGAATTGATATGAGTTTGGTGGTGATCTGAACCTAGACACGAAATCAGGATTTTTCTCAAAGGATTTCTAAACATTGTGAGATAGGACAGTTTTCTACATTTTTGTTAAAAACTCAGTAAGTTCTCCACGGATTTTCACATCATTTTCAGGAAGTGTTGGTCATAGCAGAAGGAAGAAGTGTAATAATTTTGCTGGTAATCTGAACCAGGATGCTGATTCAGGAGTTATTTCCTAGAGTTTCTCAAACGGTGCAAAATATGGCAGTTTTCACATTTTAACCAATAACTCACCACAATGTTGGAAATAGAGGTGTGGAAAATTGTTTGCTTTCAGATTGAGCCATTGTCATAAAATGATTCAGGATTGAACTGCCATAAATCCGTTTTTAAAACCTTTTCAAACACACCAGCAGTGAGTCTAAATAGTTGGTGGACAAACAAACAGGGATTGTAATATGAATTGAAAATCAAATTTGAATCAAATTGTAATCCCTAGAATGAGAATTGTATGGTATTATAACCTACTGGAAGATTCCCACCTCTAGTTGGAAGTGCCTTGGCGAAGGGTTGTGCCTTTTGGTGTACTTCCAGGTAGGCCTGTGCTCAAATCATGATATGGCAAAATATCGTATCGCACTCCTTTGGGATACGTGTATCGATACGGATTCTACAGAACCGATATGGCCTAAATATTTTGACAGTTGTTGTAAATACACTTTGGGTAATGTTAACAGTGGCACAGTTCAAAGTAGAAGACAAGCTACATAATGAAGCATATGTTCTAAATTTGAACTTAGGTCTACCATCTTTGAGGATCTGAATTTATGTCTCTCAAGTTGTAGAACCACTTAAAACTCATCCTTGTTCTTTTTCTTCTTATAAGAAAAAACTAAACTTGTCAAGAATTTTGCTTAAAGCATAGACAATGTTCACAATTTACGTGTATTGGGATACGTATCGTATCGTGAAGTTGCTGGAAATACCCAGCCCGACTTCCAGGTCAGATTGACGTTTCTACCCGAATGATCCCATTTGGATCTTAATCAACAATTGACAAGTTCACACGATGTGTATTTACTTGATAAAGTTTTTATTCAATGCATGCATATTAAGCATTTCCTTGGCTGCAGTAAGCATTGATGTGCATCCTTGGAGCCACCAGCCTGTTACAACTACAAAAGTCAAACCTTTCCCTCACTTTGAAAATGTATAAATGAATTTATGAATGAATTAAATTGAATGAATATTTCCCATAGGATTAGTCCTGTGCTGATTAATTTTGACATTTTAGTGCTGAAATTCAACAATCTGCCTTTACTGTGAGGGTTTGTTTTGTTATTGTGAAGCAAATGAAAGCATTTAAACATTTTATCTTGAATAATTCTGACGCCCAAAGGGTTTTTGAGCTGAATCAACAGTGATGTCATGACTAACATAACTGAATCTCATTCCTATGTGTAAACAGTCAACAAAGGGATGGCCCGAGAGCCTGATTAAAAACCTCCTTGAGGTGACAACAATGTCATTCAGTAGATTATCATCCAAACATGTTTGCTCTGGTATTAAGTATTTAGGCCATGGGTCTGCCAGAATGACAAACAGATCACTCTGGATATTTAGCAAAGTTAATCCACCTCTGTCTGTTTTGACCCTGCAGAGGATCAGACGTCTCTGTGGTGTGACAGCAGCCATGCAGAGTCAGCATATTTACTCTGATCAGCTGCTGCTCTTGAGTAATAAACTCAAATGAGTCCAAAATCAGGAACATGGGAGGCAGAGTCTGAGTTCAAGTGCAATTGCAGTTTTAGGTCAGAGTGTGTTTCTGTGTTAGTGAGTGAGAGTTGGTCATGACTGGATCATAAATAGTTTATCATAGCGGTTTTACAAGCAGTGCAGTGGCAAGACAGTCAACTCCTATTTTAAGTTCCCACAGGGTAAACCCTGGGTAAAATTTTCCCAATAGCTCTGCAGCCTTATTGTGTTTTCTCTTTTCTTTTGTTTTATGAGTAAAGGGACATCAAACTCAAATTTCCTTTGGGGAAGAATCAACTGTTTGCCTTTCTCTCTGTCTTCTTTAAAATATCAAAACATGACTTTATTGTATGTCGACCAGCCATAGATCAACATTTTATAAATGTTGTTTAGGTGGTTTGAAAACCATCACCATATTATCAGCAGACAGCACTTCTGGTGTTATACGTGTGTTCACTTTCTCTCCAAAGTTTCTGGGTTGCAGTTCACCTGTAAGCCTGCTTTAAATTTGTTTACCCAACAAACCCAAGCCGACCCCTCACATGCAGCATCCACAAACACTTCTCCAGTTTGGCACTCACGTTTTGCATTGATTCTTCCCCTGCCGTATCGTGTTTCCTGTACTATGTGCAGGGCTGGAGCTGGAGCTGGCTGTTTGTCTGCTGCTGAAAGAGGAGAAGAGGCAGGGATCACTTTCGAGGTATCTGCCCTCTCTTCTGCAGGGACACAAGTGTTTGCAGCAGTCAGGAAGGCATCTTGAACATACCTCTCTGAGCACCATTACGCAACGAAAACTGGTTTGACGGACGGGGAACGTGAACATGTGCAAGGTGAACCATGAGGAATGCTTAGGTTATTCTAGCTGTACACGGCCTCATGTACAACACCTCGCTGCACTGATTGTTGATGATTATTTGTCATTGGGGTGGCGTTCTTAAGGTGCAGCTCTCCATTTGTTCCAGCTGAGTTTGGGGACACCATAAATTCTTGCTTTGTTTGGGAGTGACGGGTCTATTCTTAGCTGTGGACACGACAAGGAGACGCTGTGAGAAGCCCGAAGAAAGGATCCTCAGCCTCTGTTAATGTGTGGCGAAGGGTTAAAATTATAGGACATCCAAGGTCAAGGTTGCTTTCCCTTAAAGGGACTAAAAAAATAGGAACATTAGAATTAAAAAAACATGTTTGCCTCTAAACAAAGTATAACAATATCCTTTTTGCAGGAGCTTTATGATGCATGATATGTCCCAAGGGATTTTACAGCATAAAGCTGGAACTAAAGCATCGAAAAATGTGAATGGACTTGAGCTTATATAGCGCTTTTCTAGTCTTTGGCTACTCAAAGCTGCTTTACACCGCAGGTCACACTTACCCATACACACCCATTTGCTCTCACATTCACTCACTGATGGTTCTCAGGCCCTCCTCACACGAGGACGGCGCCGTATTGTCTTGGCGTCGGCATCAAAACATGGATCGCTGTTTACACATCGTATTGTAGATAGGCTTGTGTATTTACTTAAGAACGCAAAATCCACACCGCGACGTACCTGGGGGTTTCCACGCATGCTCCTAACCCATATTGCATGCTGGGTAATGTAGTTCTTGGGTTACCACACTCGTAACATCACAGTTGTGCTCCGAGGTGGATTCAGCGTCAACAAGTGCACATGCACGCATAACATGCTGCGTCCCTGCATGAGCACTTGTTGCCGTTGTTGCTGTAGCTGGTGTTGTTGGTGTTCTGTGAGAAAATGTTGGTGTAAAAGTCGTAGAAATATTTATGGCTGCTGCCACCATAGTTGGTGACGTGTGTGTGTGACAGCGTGAGTTGGGGGGCTGGGAGGAGGACGGGTGCTCTGAGGTCACCGTCTTTTCCGGACTTATCTGTTTATACCAACTACGGCATGAAGACGAATACGCAGATATCCACTTGCAAACCCGTTTTCAAAAAAGATGCGGAGTCATGGACAAATACGCGTCTCTGTGTGTCAATATCACCAGATCGATAGTTTATTTTACCGGAGTCTTACAAATTCGCACTCGTGTAAAGCCCACCTCAGTTTCTATGTTCGTTATCCATCAGGATCTCTAACACATTCACGCCCTTTCATGCCCATTTACACGCCTCTTACACAGCAGTGGGAGCAACTTGGGGTTAAGTGTCTTGCCCAAGAACACATCGCCATGTGACGCCCGGAGCTGGGCTTGAACCTGCAACCTCCCGATCACTGACCAAGCACACTATCCAACTGCACCACCGACGCCCGCCAATGTTGTTTTTGTGTTGTTGGAAAGCAGACTGAACAGATTTGTGCTGGTTGTCTGCTCCGGTTCAGTGTTACTTATCTAAAGTTACACATTACGAACCCAGATTCTCCCTCTTAGTAGAGTATTGTGAGTGCTCCATGCCTTTCTAGAGCCTGGTTCACTTCCCTTGCATGCTTGCAGGAGGCAGACTTTGGCATGGCACGCTGCTCATTAGGAGTGGGAGAAAAAATCGATACACCTAAGTATCGCGATTTTTTGTCTGCCGATTTTAAAATCGATATTTTATTCAAAAATCGATATTCCCCCCCTACACACACGCACACTCACACTCTATAGGCGCTAAAGTCGCCAAATTGAGGCAAGCGACATTGCTGGACAAAATAGGCCATAGCTGTTAAAATAGTGCTGAGTAGATTTACTACTTTTCACCAGCAGATAGTGGACAGGTGACAGGTTTCTATTTAAAGTTTTGGCGTATTTTTATTTTAAAACACACACACCGGACCGAGGGACGCGAGTGTGGCTGCAGAGGCTGTGGAGCGGAGCAGAGAGAGAGATACAGAGTGATAGAGAGTACTCACGATGCCGAGAGTACTTTTCCAAGTACTGTCTGACTCTGAATCTGAGGAATATTTACTCTCTGAGGATGACGGTCAGTCGTCCAGTGAGAACCAAACTGGCAGCGAGTGTGCGCAGCGGGAGCGGCTCCGCGCGCCATTACAGTCCCGGAGCAGTACATACCGAGAGCTTTTCCTCTCCATGGCCGGCGACTACCGAAGAGTGTACATAGTCTGGGATGCAGGGAAGCTCAAAACACCGCGAAAAGTGACGGTGTTAGCGGAGAATGAGACCGCAGAGCTCTGGTCAGACGAGGAAGAAGCCGGGGGTAAACAGTGCAGGCAGCAGAGGCGTTCATGGTCGGCCCGTAAATTACAGTGATGACGATGGCTGGGAAAACCAACCACTTTGAAACTATAGCCTTTTTAAATCTTGATAGCAAAACTGAATATTCCTTGAAAAAACTCTGTTGCCTGAAGGGATAATAAGCGACTTTTTATATGCAATCCAGGCTTTTGAAGAGAGGGGGCATAAACAGCTGGTTAAAATATATTGCTGAATAAATCCTAAAAACAGACTCACATGTGATGTGTATTTTTCCTGATATAGTCTGTAGGCATCATCATTGTTCATCTTTTTCACTGGTTTTAAAAAAGCTAACTAAAGATTGCAAAAATCGGCAATATAGAATATAGAATAGAATCGCAATTTAAATCGTATCGGCACCTAAAAAATCTCAATAAATCGTATCGGGAGAAAAGTGAATCGTCCCAGCCCTACTGCTCATGCAGGAGCAGGACCACTCCCAGGAGTGACAGGTCTCCATAACCAGACCACAGATTATTTGTTTGATCTTATCAGTCCTGTGTGAATGGATCATGTCAGGACAAATAACACATTTCCTTGCCTCACATCCACAGAGGTCTCTTTGATGTAGACAAAAAAGTCTGAGGAAATGGGACTTCTTCCTTCTTTGATCATTATGGTGCCAACAGCTGCTTTAAACATCATCTTCCCTTTACTAAAACTGAAAAGTGACAACAACATGCTGTTTGTCTTTGGCAAAAAGGACATCTTTATTAACCAAAGTACACAGAGGAAGAAATTTTGCAAGACAGAATCCTAAGTAGAAAGAGGGTTAGAGAAACTGTTGTGTAAACTGAGTGGCAGGCCAGATTACAAGTTACCTGCTCATGACCACACTTTCAGATGCTTATAGCTGTCACAAGTAGGACATGGTATCAAAACTTCTCCCTGACCTCTCAGCAGATCTCCTTCATTTGGGTAAGTCTTTAAATCTGCTGTCAATTGCCCTGATTGATAATCTGGGCATATAGGACGCTTATTCACCATGGAGGAGGAAGGCCTGATGTCCATATTCAGAACAACCAGCAAAAGTTGACAAAGGCCCACATCATGTGATGGAATGCAGGGAAATACAAATTTTGTACTTTTTATACATCCAGGATAAATAAAAGAGTGACCAATATTTGACAAGGAGTTAGATTTATACTATGGCCCTTTTCCACTAGCACGCCTTGGCCCTACTTTACTCGGCCCTACTCGATTTGCGGCGTGTTTCCACTAGCCTGGTACCTCCTAAAAACAAGCTAGTTTTAGTACCTACTCCGCTCTGGTTCCAAGCGAGCTGAGTCGATACTTAAAGATGACGTCACCGACTGCCGGCCACTGATTGGTCAAACAATGTCGTCATCGATGAGTCATGAGCGCGATGACCGAGCATGCTAGCGGTAGCTACCATTAGCTTACCCTCATACGTCTTTTCTTTGCAGCTCGATTGCTCTCGTCCTCGGCTTCATTCTGTTGTACAGCTTCCAAAACTCTCCTGTGCTTCTCAAGGGGTATTTCTTCCTGCCACCTGCAGCCTTCTTCTGCTTTCCTTTTTTACTCGGTTTGTGACGAAAAGCCACAGATTGTTGTGTCACGCTCAAAATGACGTCACCGCAGTGCTGCTCAGCTGTTTACAGCAACACTGCACCCCGTTGGGCAGGCGACTGGGGCTAATGGAAAAGTAGCACAAGGCGAGTAGAGTAGAGCCAGGTAGAGTCGAGGAGAGTAGAGTAGGGCTAGTGGAAAAGGGCCATTAGTTTGTGCTCCACTGACCTCCACTTGGCCCTGCTGCAGCACCCTGACCTGAACATTTATTGAGGAGAGCTGCTGGTGGAAGAATATGTGGCCCTTAAGCTGCATCAAAAATTGTTCCAAACACAGAGAAGGAAAATTAGATTGCTGTAAAGAATCTTACTGCAGCATATAGTCAAGCAAATGTAGGTTTTAGTTTTAACCTTGAAGTGGATTAATTTCGAGGCTGTCTGACTGCTGTATATTGCATCGCTTGCCAGTATCCCCACAGGGACAAAACTAGCCATGCGCTTTACTGGCGATCGTATTTATTTGTGCTGTAGGCCCAGAACTATCCCTTTAAGCTGTTTAAGCTGCAGTTAACCCTCATCAGAATAGGTGTTTGTCCTCTGATTTTAGATATGAGGAAAACGCACTTATGGGATTTGATGCAGACAGAGATCATTGTCTGAAGATAAACACTGAACGTCTCATTGTGTAGTCTCCTTTGTTCTAAAGGTTGAGCTTTTCAAACAAGTCTGACTTGAAATTCAACTCCAACCTTCTTCCATACAGTCTCAGAGTTAATGAAGCTGTACTCTGCTATAAATGAAAAAGGTGCAGCAATCCATCCATCCTGGTATTTCAGACTTACTCGATTGAATCTGTGCTCTTAACAGCACGGCGTTAATTATCGGAGTTACATGTTCAGCATTAATGCCATTGAAAAGACAACTTTGTTCAGAAAAAATCTTCAGGAATTGATCAAAGATTCATTGAAGAAGAATTGGATCAATCAGCTGGATCCTTAATGCCATTGGTATCACGAACATTTTACCAATTCCCACCTATATACCTCCCCGTCCCCTTCCTGTGAGAGTTTTCCTGTCAAACCCAAATGGTGGAAGACCCCAGTGTAAACCCAGAATTCACTTGAGGGATTAAATATCTGGTTTGGGAACCCCTTGGAACACCCTAAGAGATACCTTAGCATGATGAGGGACAGTGATGTTTGGCTTGACCTGCTTGCCTGCTACCTCCAAGACCTGGTCCTGGATAAGGGATAGAAGATGGATGGATGTGGTTTTATTTTTTATGCTTTTTTTTTTTTTTGGCCATGTCCTGGCTTCTCATGTACATCCTCAATGATGCAAAGACTGCACTCAATCAGTTTTTTGAAGAAGGTGAAGTGTAGTTCAAATTCAATCTCTTCTTTTTGCTACTGATGGTAGAAATAAACTTCCCACTCAAATACTTTGTTGGTATCTCAGAAATCCCTGAATTAATATGTTTAATCCCAGAACCATGCAGACCAACTTCTTAGACATTCTTGACTTTGAAACTTTTATTTTTCTTGCAAAAACGGCAATGGAAAATTGAGATGTTTCTTTGTATCTTTTCTCTGCTGCAAGATTCATTACGTATTTGTACTCTCGGTTTACACCAAGCATTGAAATAATGATTTTATCATGTACAAACTCATGGTATGAAAGAGTTCAGAAAAAAATTAAGAACTTTTTTGTCTGTACAGGATTATGTCAAAGTTTAAGTATATTAGGCCTGTGCATAAAGGCCTTACATGCATCTAAATGGACTCTACAAAATTAGTACAGCCCCATAATGCTGATTCAGCAGCTGTGAAGTACAACAGTTAGTGGTAGAAGCCAAACTAAATGAGAATGTTTACCATAACATTTAAATTGCCTCTTAGATCTCTGTAAACAAATTGGTCCTTATGGTTCTTGGTCCATCTCGCTCATTTTTATACCACATCACTGAAAAGTGTTGAAATCATCACATAGATGCTGTCCCACACTGACCGCATGTCTGTGTGGTTTCTACCTCTGCTCGGACTTGGAAACAGTCCACGGTGGAATCTCTCACTGACGGTTACCCTCAGCTGCTTCATGGTGTCGTACGTCATTTAGTGACTGTGGGCCAAACTGACAAGCCAAGTCAGAGCAAGAGCTACACGAGGGAGGGAACTTCAAATTATTATCAAATTAAGACCTCAGAAAAAAAGTAAGGTGTAGGATTGAGTGATATATAAGTGTCTTAGTTGATGCTTCACCGCCAATTTAACACGAATCCCAATGCAAATGGAGTTGGGACATTGTATAAAACTTTATTCAATGAAGAAAACACTACAGATATAAGATATTTCAGTCTGCAACATGTTCCAAAGAGGTTTGAGACATGTTTTAGTCTTGTGTTTTATCACCTTTCCTTTTAACAACACTCAGCAAGTGTGTGAAGCTTGTAAGGTGAAATTCTTTCTCATCTTGCTTCATAAAGAGCTTCAGTTGCTCAGCAGTCTGGGGTCTTGGTGTATGTATTTTGTGCTTCGTAATGTGCCGCAAATTTTCAGTGCGAGACAAATCTGGACTACAGGCAGGTTGATCTAATACCTGCACTCTTTAACTCTGAAGCCACATGCAGACTGTGTCTTCATGGTCTTGCAGAAATATGCTGGGAAATCCCTGACAAAGAAGTCACTTGGATTGCAAGCACTGATGTCGCCCTTACAGATGTGCAAATTACATGCCATGGTCACTAATACAGCTCCATATCATCATTTTGGCTTTTGAAGTATGCAATATGGACACTTGTGAGCCTTAAAAGAATCTCTTCTTCATGCTCATAGTTTCTGTAAGCCTTCAGCGCAAGGGGGTATGGGATATGATGATCTCAGATTGGGAAGAACAACACAAGCAGAGATATTGTTGCATCGCCTTTAGTGTGAGTGGTGTGAAAAGCTACCAGATTTCTTTGATACAAATTTTAGAATGTAGGGAAGTTAATAGTTTAGACTTTTTCCTCTTTATTTAAGACCCCCACACCCTATGGGTCAATTGCAAAGGAAAGTTTTTTTTAACTTAATGCATTAATGCAATTTGTTTTTACCAAAGTCAATTTAATGTTTTGAATAAATAACCTATATTCTAAGTCCAATATTAATACATTTAAAATGATTTTTATGGAAATACATTTCATTCTGTGAGAACAAAAAAAAATTGTAAGAACACCAGTAACTTGAAAATGCCATCAAAAACCGTGAAACAGTTTATTTTCCCCATGTCATCCACCTGTACTTAAGTTTTATCAACTAAGTGGACTATTTTTTCGATATTACCAATTTGAGAAAAGCACCATAAACCTTAGACAGAGCCCATAGCCTTCCATTCACACCTTGGTTAACATTGACATTATTTGTTCAGAATAATGCCATAAGTTGTTACAAGTATCTTTTTTTTTAAATTGTGTTAACCCAAGTTTGTCATTTGGAAGTTTCAAGTCTATCTCATATTCAGAGCCCTTGTTTTTTTGGCAGCCTTGCTGAAAACTTATATCGATAACTTAGAGCTCCACAGCCTACCGTCTGATGGCTTTAACGGCCCAAACAGACTGCATTATCCCCCCTCCTCTTCTCTGTTATCTTGTATTGACTCAAAGATCACGTGTCTGTTAAAGAAGTTTAATCGGGCCTATTTGCTGATGCTGTTAGTAAATGTGTTTGTCTTTTACTGCATCTCAACAACGGAAGTGTGAGCTGGCAACTGCTTAATCAGATATCATGAGGGCCTGCAGATGAGAGTTGACTTTACATGAGCCGCACACTCACTGAGCGTGCTCAGAACTCGACTGACTCAGAGGGGGATATCCCTGCGTTTGTTTGTCTCCTAATCTCTAAAGCTGTGCTTGCTGCTTTATGCAGACAGGCTTTAGATCTGAACCAGTGTTAGTGGTTTTATTTGATAAGCAGGGTGAAGATGTCTGAAGGTTAAGTGTACTCCAGCTTGGTTGATTTTCTATATTTGGAGGGACTGCTTGAAGATTTTCAGCTCTCCACTTCTTCCCAGCAGCTCCTTGCCTGTCTGTGCCTGTCTCCGCCTTCACCAGCCGGATTTGAGTCGACTACAAATAATTAATACGATCAAAAGGTGCTGCAGCTTCATCTTACTCATGTATAATCCAGCAGCTCCTCTAAACATCACAGTTATTTTTACCTTGAGGGACAAAGATGTATAGATCCAAGGCATGAGCTGACGCTGCGCCCATGATTGTCAAGGCTTTACCCTGAGGTCTTAGTGGCATCACTGCAGAACTAGATTTTAGTCATAAATGTTATGGCCCCATATTTACACACTCTTCTTCAATATGCTAATTGTAATGTTTTTAATCTCAAGATCAAAGATTACCCACATCTTGTTTTTTTCCTACTGCTGCTGATCATGTAAATTAGACCGAAACACTTAAAAAACAATATCATTGTACTGCGCTTGGTCTTCTATTTGATGTAAAAGTGAAGCAAAAATAATCTTTGGAAGAATTGCTTCTGTTGTCATTTTTGGCTACATCTGGTTGGTTACTTAGCCTGTAAGTTCTATTTAAATCTACTTTTAAGATGTTTGTTTATTTCTGCCGAAAAAATGGATGGACCAAAGAACATGGAGGCTGAAAGGGACTGCTGCTGCTTCAAACACAGCCTCTAGTGGGCATGTTAGGAACTGCAGCCAGATGTTTAGTTCAGTTTTTTTAAAGTAGGGTTGCTCGAGGCCTATGGCACCAGAAAATCTGATTTCCACTTTGCCAGCTTTGTCCCTGATGAGAGGAAGCTAGCTAGCAATGCCAAGATATAAAGCAGTAAATGGTGTCACTACTTTTACATTCTCAATAACAAAGTTGGCTCAACTAGACACTACGTCAAGACTTTTCACTTTTCCTAGACAAAGCCCTTGTGGTTGAAACTATTTTGTGATGCAACATATGGGCTAAGTATCCTCCTGCCAGCAACTCTTCTCATTAAAAGCCAACATTATGAATTTCTGTCACATGACTATTTGCCTTTGCCAATGTTGGCTTGTTGTTTTAAATATGGACATCAGGGTTAACTTGTGATCTGTCCTGGTTATCAGTTTTCACGCCAGTTTCTCCATCCCTCTTTGTACCTGTGACTCCATCTGCAACAGTTCTTCCTCTGAACATATCCTCTGGCATGCACAGCTAACTTTTACTTTAGGTTTATGGAAGTTTCTGTTTGTTGTTTTTTTTTAATCCTGAACAGCCGATGGTGGTCAAAAGGAAAAGTAATATTCTGTAAATAATTGTACAGTATCTTCAAGTCAGGCCAATGTTTTTAGTGGGTTAATTACAATGTTTCTATGACACCATTGACTGTTAAACATCACCTCTACCTCATTGTCTGTCCCTCAGGACAAAGCTAGCTGGGTGCTTTGCTAGTTATCATATTACCTAGCGCCATGGGGCTCGAGCAGTTGCACTTAAAGAAACCTGAAATGTTGCCTTTAGCCAGAGTAGCTGTAAAAGGAGTTTATTATAACTTAAATCTTCATCCTTTCTCATTGTATGCTCAAAGTCCACTGCCAAGTAGGATCTTTATTGTAATGTCATGCATAAATCAGGAGATGGTTTAAAGGCTGGTTGGTGTCAGCAATGTTTGAGATTAAGTTTATTATTGAGATTTATGATGCCTGTGACGTCTTATAGGGGTTAAACAACCACTGTCACTGTCATTATCTTATAGTAGCTGTACTTTATGGGTGTGTGCTTTTTTATAACCCTATCAGTCATGCAACTTATATGCTCTTGCAGTTTAAGGATTTACACTAGTTGACTGGAGTTATCTTTGTCCTGTTTGCTTTCACAGTAGCGTCAGGACAGCTATCCCAAAAGGCTGCTCTGTAACAAATACTGCATTTAGATAAATGCTTTTTGATAAAGGGTCACTGGAGGTCAAGTTATGATATTTCTGAAAATATTTAGGTTGATATAGACATAATGCTTTCCTAGTTAAAGCTATGGTCTATGTTTTGAAACCGCAGCCTGCCCCCCCTTCCCTCACCCCTCCCCTCCGTGTTCCAAGATCCCGCCCCCAGCTCGTGTCGCCTCGCCTCTTAACAAGCCCCCTCGGACAGAGCTACGAGCGACTAGCATAATATATCAGCAGCAAACTCCACAAACAAAACAGCTCAGCTCAACTGAAAGTATCAAACACGACAGACATCCCCCTTGTAACACACAGCGATAGCCATTTCAATTGGACCGGCGGCAATGCGGGGAGCCGATTGTGGGGGAGAATTTATCTTTCTCGGCCTGTCCTCCCCAGCTCAGTTTACAATGCTAACGATTAACAGGCTAACATCTATTGACAAAGCCAACCCACTCCGCTACAAGTCATTAGCCAGTACAGGCACAGACAAACCAGAGTTATTCAGCAGACATCTCCCACTGCAGTAAACAAAGCCATTACCTGATCAACCAGGGGAGAGAGAAGCGGCTTCCCGGTTTCAGCGCTAGGCTTTTCTGGCTCCATGATAGTTCAGTAGCTAACGCTGCTAGCTGCTCACCGGAGGTAGAGGGGAGGAGGTGGGACCATGGGCGTGACGCTTTGTAGCGAGGGAGACAGGGGATTGGATGGACTCACGGACCAATCGAACTGCGCATGCCAGCGCAGTTTGATTGGTCAACTAGTATGCAGCTTTGCAGCGGATATACTGAATGGATTTTTTTTGTTCTTTTTGGTCTTTATATTGTGGAGATTGGACCATAGGACCATAACAGCCTTATAAACTGTGTTATTAAGATGTACAATGCTTCCAAATCGTAGACCATAGCTTTAAGACAAATATTGTATCTCTGGTCCAAAATCTTGACAGAAAAGAAAAAAGATTTAATGCAAATATACTTGAGAATATCTCTGCTGTTCTTCAGGTACGGATGATTTCTAGCACCCTGGACATTTGAAGACACAGTTTAAGGTCCCAAAAACAATACTATTGAAACCACACAGTTGAGCCTGTGGACTCAAAGTGGAGCTGAGGTCAATTCTTCAATAAAATAAAGAAAACTTAAAAGAAAAATTAATTGCATTATTTTGCATTGATGTCTGCCTAAGGTAAAACAAAATGTTAATATACATGATTGAATATAATACAGATTGATTTATGTGCCCTCAATTTCCATTTAACTCAAATAAATTCCTGTAATTTCTATGATTTACTTGCAGTTTCTGGAAATGTACTGAAAAATTTCCACTTTTTGCTACCCTACATACAATAGTATGTGTTAAAAGGCTATTTTCAGGGTTTTAATATGTTATGTTTCATGATATTACAGGGATCTTAGTTTGGTCTTGACCAAAAAACGTTTTTCCTAAAGTGATAACACATGTCTTCCTGTCAAAAAAAAAAATGGGTCTAATCTGGGTTATCTTGATGTTTTGTTACTTAAACCTTTAATTCCCAGATCAACTGCTTGGTAGACTAAACTTTGAGTAACTATCTTTTTTATATATGCATCAAACATATTAAACTAGATTATGCCAGCTATATTTTGTGGGAGTTAAACATAATGCTAGAAAAAAAGCAGTTGTTACTTTTTGTTTTTCAAACGTGATCGATTTTTTTTCCTCCCTCAATCCATAAATATAAAAATCCCTCATTCTGTCAAATGTTCAGAGGTAAGATGGCACATTCATTATATGCTAGTACCTGAGACCTTACTAAGTAGATTAATGGAATTTATACAATTTAAACAAGTCTTAAGGGATTAGATAAATGATATTAAAATAAAATTAAAATAATAATAAAAAAAATGCTCAACCAAACAGTTGAGCTGGGTATTTAGGTCCAACAGGTCATTTCAATAAGAGAGAATTTTTTTTATTGTCTTTAAAATGTCTTATGAAGGAGGGGACTTCCTCAGATAGGTAATCTTAACATTATAATAAACTGGTCATAAAACACAAAAATGCCTTATTTGAAAAGAATATCGCATCCAAAATTTAAAAGTGTCTCTTAAAAAAGGACATTTTACTTGATTTTTGTTATGTTTTACACTTTTGCAATTGAATTACTTCAACTGTAAACTCCCAGCTCAACCATTTGGCATAGATTTATGCTATTTCGGGTTTTAAGAGTTATAATTGTTGCATTAGTTCCCCAATTTGTCAAAAAAGATACATTTTAATGTCAATTTACTGTGGTAGTTAACGGGTTAAGTTGTTTTTTCATATTTTGACGAGTCATATTAAGAATGAATTAGGTCCATGTCCCCTTGAGCCTCATAATTCCCACTTTGTCTGTGCATTGTTTGGCTTTTCAGCAGTTTAAAAGGCTGTTTTAACGGCTTTAGACGGCTTGAGATAAGGCATCAAACTGCCTGAAACTTTTGCAGGGCTCTTTTTTTCTGCCTGAAGACACGACTGAGTATGTATAAAACAAACACCACCACCCCCTCCACCTGCCTCCACCTCCTCTCAATGCAGCTCTCTGTCACCAGCTCGGCCCTTGGGAGAGCAGGAACTTGGAAAATGGGGACTTTAAAATAGCTTGTGTGTCCACAGCAGCAGTATAGCTGTCAGGATGTTTTATTTTATTCAGTCATCCACTTCCTGTTTGTGCCCCGTCCTGTTGTCACGCTCACACCTCTGGAGTTAGATTGATGCATTTCGTTGCATAACTTTCCTCCTTCATAAAAAAACTCTCTTCTGTTTGCTCAGCAGAGTGTGAATTCAGTCAGATAGCAGATTTCTTCTATGTGCAGGGCCTCTGTTTGTTTTTGCGCTCATTGTTGACTGAAACACTCTTTGTCTGACCTTAACTGCAGCCTTGGTTTGACAGTAAAGGGAGAGTTAGGACTCAAAGCTGTTGGACTTGTTACGCCTGCCAAAAACGCTCAAAATCCCAACAGTTAAAGTCTCATGACTAACTATAGCTGGCTTTAATTCTCAAGTGTTGCTCAATAGTGCTCTCATAAGGGAAAGTTCTGCTGTCATGACTTGTTGAAAGTAAATCACTAAGCAGATTCTCCACTTCAGCTCTTTCTGCAGATGTTTTATGCCACACATTGGAGCCAAACAAACTGCACGACCATTAATTCTCTGGTTTCTTCGGTCTCTCTGTTTTGTCTTTTGCTCTACAAACTAAACTTCTGTCCCTGACGCAGTGTTTAGTCTGAGTCTCTTGTCCTGTTGTTTTCACCTTGACCTATTTTAAGTTTTAGCTTCAAATCAAGTGTGTTAGTTTTTTAATCATATCACATTCCTGGTTGAAATGCAACTTCCTATCAAACATTGACTTTTGTTGGCACATTGGTGCGAAAATGTTGGAAAATAAGAGATAAACTGGTAACAGTTTGTTATTTTAGGCTTTAATGCCTCTGCATAGTTGATAGCTCAGGCCAAAGGCATGTCCAGGCCTGTGTTTCCCATATAAACATGACAGAGGTGGATCAAGTGTATTTACAGCCACCCACGCAGAATTGACAACCATGTTCCCTTTTTTTTTCTTTCATTTTTTGAAAAAAACAAAAACTAGAAAAGCACTCAGAGAGCGCAGACCTCCGCCAGCGCCACAGTCCTCAGCCGTATTGGGATTTTGACCATAAATATTAGTCCTACCTTTATTTCATGTAAATTTTTAGATTCCTTGACCATGAAAACATACCATTAGCAACTGGATTCATAATGATATTTATTTTAGTTCAGTAGTTAATCACAGAAATCACATTTTTCGCCATGGCGGCCAGACGCTGATCCGGATCAACACCAAAATTGAATCACTTCTTCCTTTTCCCATGCTGAACATTTCCTGAAAATTTCATCCAAATCCATCCATAACTTTTTGAGTTATTTTGTTCACAGACAGACAGACAGACAAACTCTCTCGAAAACATAACCTCCTTGGCGAAGCTAATAATGAGAATTTATATGCAAGAGACAGACACAATAGAAAGTCACTTTTTTATGTTAAAAATGAACTTTAATGTTTGGTCAAACTGTTTCTTATTATTTTCAATACAGGTTTGAAAATCTATACAGCTGTTTCATCTTTAAAAAAAATGGTTTTGTGTTGCCAACTGGTCACTAACTGGAACAACTACATTTAAACCAGGTCAGTAGAACACGGAGCTTGTACAGTCATGCATGCTTAGATTGCAGATATAGTAAAACCTCACTGAACTGCTGTAAATCCACAAAATATAAAAGCATTTACAGTATGACATGGTGATTTTACAGCACTTTACCGTAATTTTATCGTAATATTGTTTCTGGACCACTATAAAATAACTGTTAAGTATTGTAAAACCAGAGTAGGATACTGTAAATGCTTTCACATAACTGTGGATTCATAACACTTTACTGTTATTTTACAGTGTTACATATGGAGGTAGTTCCTGACCTCCGGCACTCCTAACGAGCCTCTTGCTCAGCTGACCTGTCCTCAGTGCACCCAGCTGTTGCTCATCAGCCTGGGTAGTTTAAAAAAAGGAGGTTCTTTCCCTCATTACCTCTGCCAAGCAGGTGCTTTCGGGAGAGTTTGTCTGTCTGTGAACAAAATAACTCACAAAGTTATGGTTGGATTTAGTTCAGTAGTAGTAAAATAGATATCATCATGAAACCAATTGCTAATGGTATGTTTTCATGGTCAAGGAATCTAAATATTTACATGAAATAAAGTTAGGACTAATATTTATGGGATATAAATATTAGTCCTAACTTTAGTCCTAATATTTATAATACAATATGGGAGGGGACTGTGGCGCTGGCGGAGGTCTGCGCTCTCCGAGTGCTTTTCTAGATTAGGTGTGTGACACCAAAGAGCCAACATCTTCAGTTGGTTTTTTTTTTGGTTTGTGTGAATGAGTGTGATTGTATGTGTCTTTGAGGGAAAGTGAGTAAATGCAAGAGTTGTGAGATTTGATCTCTTAGGAGAATTTTGCACTCAGTGGCCCTGTTTACATGGGTAGTTTTCCTCAATCTGATTAAAATCAATTGGATTAAGTGAATCTGATTCAATCTGTATACATGAACTTTGAGTAAAGAGATCCACATTCAATCCGCGTTTGCATGGCCCCAGCTGAATCCGATTGTAATGGGTTTTTTTTACATGCGCAGAAGGTCACTACCTGCAAATGTGTAAGAGAAGAAGAGGTGCACTTCCTACTTCCTGTTTACCTCTAGAAAGATGGATCCACATCGTGTTTTGTTGGGGATGCTTATTGTGTTATGGTTACATTTATTTGAGGCTCTGAAGTCATTTTTAACTCTCACAGGGTTTCTATTAAAAAGTTTGTTTCCTCCACCATCCAGTTCTTCTGTTTGTTCGCCATGTTTGTTGGGGCACGCTCTGCGTACGTCACTACGTGCCTTTTACGTACTACGGAGCGCCTGCGCAGACTGAACAATCCTCTCTAACGACCCAATCTGCTCCACTCAGCCGTTTACATGAAGCATGGAACTGATTATCAGTTGGGCTAAGGTGTTTACGTGAGACATTTCTAATCTGATTGACCTTTCAATCTGATTGTAAATAGGATTTTTTGATCCATGTAAACGGGGTGATTATATGTTGTAGGAAAAGTGCTATATAAATAAAGCTTGATTGATTGATTGATTGTTTGATACGATTATTTAAGGCCTTTTTGCTTTAGTTTGTCTACTCTTTTGGTAGAATTAGTGGGTGGCTGTGGGGAGTCATACCTCCACTCCACCTTTTAGAACCCAGAGGCTTTATTTTTGTTAATGAAAAAGGTGGATTTTCTTTTTGCTAGTTTCCCTGTCCATGACCCCTGTCCTATAGGTGACGTGACTTGCAGTAACAACAGTGATATTTTTTTCTGGGTTGCTGTAAAATATAAAAGTAAAATGTTGTGAAATTACAGTTTAATAAAGTAAAATACTTTCATATAACTGTAGATTCACAATATCTCACTCCAATTTAATAATTCTAATTCTAATTGCTTTAGAAACCATAACAGCAAATTCTAGTTCTTACCAATAACTACAGTACTGGCAGCTCAGCTGTTCTTCTGTAAACTTTTGTAGTTCTTCTCCTTCAACTGGAGTACCTTTGGTGTTATGACTTAGTTTGATTCTGAACTACGTTGTGCAGGAGGACATGCAGTGAGGGAGGGATTTCATTGGTTGCTTTGACAAACTTTGGTGTTGATTTTGCATTGAGCGTTAGTCTGGGCCCTCATGTTCATCCCTCGCTTGTGAATGTGATACCCTATGAATGCTTCAAGGGATTTCATTTAAGCTTTGCTCTAAAGTGCACTCTGACTCAAGGACGACCTGTTTACATCAACAACATCATGGTGACCTTGTGTCCTTCTTTCAAACCTTAGACTTACATTCTCACAGGAATGGGGATTTTACCCAAAAACACCAGGACACTTCTTTTTGACACATTGCTTCATTATAATTGTCCCACATTGTGAACCTGGCTAGCTCTTGTTATATGAACCGTAGTTGCTGTCTTGCTTTTTGTTTAATCTTTTCATTTTCCATTTTTTAAATCATTAAAAAAGCAAACCAATAAAAGATGAAATGCTGTGAAAAGCTGGTCAATCATTGAGGTCTATTGTTCTCCCCAGTAAAGCTGGCCAATAATCAAGTAACAGTTACTGCCTTACACAATTAGGAAAACCTGATAAATTAATATTAAAGGATAATTGTGCCACATAACATGTCGTTTTCCCCCCACTTTCACATACTTATTATTAGCCATATCTGTTTGGATATTAATATGTGCATGTCAGTTACAAAGTCTGTTCTATGATGTTCAAAATGACAATATAAAGCATAGACTTTCAATGAGTAATTTTGTATCATTTTTATGTGTCAGTTTTTATCAAAATGTGATTTTTTAAATCATATTTATTGACAATTTTGAGCAGCCCTTCTTTCTATCAAGGTAGAGATTCAGAGGTATAATAAAATAATGTATAATGCAAAAGAGAAATTAAGATATTAATGATATTCTTTTCTTTAGGGTGTGCAGATCACATTAATGAAATATACTAGTATTTAAATGAGCTTGATTGTAGCTTGTGGCAGATTTACCACAAAAGAGATGAAACAACACATGTTCAGATTTGCATATTTTTTTGTTTTATTCAGCTTAAGCTAGTGTTTGTGTCACTTTGGTGAATTTAAGCTGTTAGAGAAGCTGCAGTGAGGCTCCTCTCCCCGTCCAAGTGTTTTGTTGTCCCATCCATCACGTGTGTATCTGTTCCTGTCTCCTTTCTTAAAGGTCCCCGAGGTCATCAGCAGGATTCGTCAAGTGTCCAAATCCGCCCTAAAGGAAGAAAGCAAGCCCAAACAGGAAGCTGATGAGGCCTTCTACAACTCCCAGAAGTATGAAGTGCTTTACTGTGGAAAGGTACAAACAAGTGTTTGACTCAGAAACATGAAGCTTTTGTTCAATAATGCAGCCAATAAAATCAAAAAATCCATGTTCCAGGTTACAGTCCTGCACAAAAAGGCTCCGTCCACCCTTGTTGATGATTGCATTGACAAGTTTCGTCAGCATGAGGTTGAGCGAAAGCGCCTACGGCTGCTCAACGGTCAGCGGGGATCCACAGAGAATGCTCCTGTGGAGTTTCTAATAGGGGAAGATGGAGACCCGCTGTCCTCTATTCTGAATGAGAGTAAAGGCGGCCAAGAAGGTCAAGGACCTGAGGACATGGCAGGAAGTGGAGGTAGGAGACCTTCGTGATCATTTTAAGTCATGGTTACCAAACCAGAAGCTGCTGATGCTGTGCATGTGCAGCTTTTTGTTCAAACACATCCAGCGTTAATAGAATTTTTCATGTAAGTAGTTGTTTTAGAATGTGGGACTTTATTAGAGTAAATAAGGGGGAACAAGGTAGTAAATTTACACATGAAAAACAACAAAAACAGGACCAAAAAGATGATAAACCAGTGAAACCAACAAGAATAGAATAGATCACAATGAATGGATAGATTTCTGTGAGATAAAGAAGTTAGCATCATGCCGACCTTTCTTGAGAGGAAGGCTGGCAATTCACCTGCAGCTTTGTCATGGATGAGGAGTAAGCCAGCTGCGTGCATATTTTTGACACACAACCTTCTCAAAGTGTTTTTTACTCATTGTCTACTGAGGTCAAGCAGCATGAGTGTATAGACGGTCAGATTGTGCTGGGAGCGTCCTCTGCTTTATCTAGCACTGCTCCTGGCGCTCTAATGCTCTGCTGATATGTGTATTTCAAATTGGTATGTTTTAGGCCTGCACAATATATCGTTTGAACATCGACATCGCAATGTGCGCATGCGCAATAGTCACATCGCGCATGCAAAGTGACTATCGCAAATCCCCCATTTATTGGGGAAATTAAAAAAAGCAACTGAAATTGAAACCTATTCTATTTTGTACAGAGACATGGCCTCCTGGATCCCTTTTATATACAGCAATCTTCATCACTCACAGATGAACCCCCTGAGCCTGGATTAAACAGTATTATATGAATACAATTGTGTCATTGTGAGTCAAACAAATTCTTCTCAAACAGAGCTATCCAAGTCATCTGGTGAAAATTCT
Source organism: Scarus forsteni (assembly GCA_036419115.1). Taxonomy (NCBI): domain Eukaryota; kingdom Metazoa; phylum Chordata; class Actinopteri; order Labriformes; family Labridae; genus Scarus; species Scarus forsteni. Next base: position 15,453,712 of record JAZDUH010000033.1, on the reverse strand, counting down.
TCTATTTTTAATATCGCAAGATATATCGCAAACCCCCCAAAAATTGCAATGTCAGTTTTTTCAAATATCGTGCAGCCCTAGTATGTTTACAATTCATGCACAAATAGATAAAATAATATAACGGATAGTCCTCATACAATCTGCAAGCCAGGGCTGTCCAAACTTTTTGAAGCAGGGATACAAAATCTAAGAATATCTGGGCTGCTTTGATTTGTTTTGATAGAATCAACTTTTGTGAAACCAATTCAATATGCCAATGATTCCCAAAGTGGGCTAGTGACAGAGGAGGTACACGTATACCTGTCAGATTTTAGCCAGTTGTTTCCGTAGTTAAAGTTCAAACTGGCAGATGTTTGCATTGTGAGATTTGATAAAGGCCTGAAGTTTGATCAGAGAGGCTGGAGGCTGGATTTGTGAAGCATCATGGTAAAGGAAATCCTTCCCGAATTGTCTAATATTCTTATATTTGCATAAGTTCAGTCAGACAGCCTTCTCAGTAAAGCTGTGGTGAGTATTTACTTTACAGAAGTTCATTAATGAATATCTTCCAGAAATGTAAATTTCTATTTTCAAAAGTGAACGGTGTTGCCCACTAAAATAGCTGGTAAATAAATCTATTTAGTGAGAAATAATTCAATTTAAGGTATATTATTTGCACATAATGCATGTTAAATGTGGGAGGAGGGAGTTGCGGCAGACTTACAGACACGTTTCTTTTTCTTGCTGCTATAAATGTGTGAGATTAGGGGGTACATGGCCAATGAATGTTTAGGAAGTTAATATGCTGACAGAAACATTAACAGCCTGCAGTCTTAGTAAGTCTTCTGTTAATGGCTTGACCAGGCTGATTGAAAGTCATTATTTAAATTTTAGGGATGGCTAATTTGATTCCAGGGGGCCCCTTTTTAAGCCTGGCTATCACTGGATCTGGCCTTCAAGCAGTGGACACAACACGAACATTCAGCTTCCTTCAAAGCAGGAAGAGGTGGAGCAATGTCTGAGGGGATGGCAGGAAGTGGTGCCTCGTACAGAGGAGATGCAGTTTTATCAGTCCTGGACCTCATTGCTCTATTAAACACCAAAAACTCTAAAAACACTAAAAATAGAAGGGATATTTTTGCTCCACTGGCTCCATGTCAGATATGCTTTCTGTCTTTTCACAAACACTTTCTATGGGCTCTTGCCCAGATGGACAAGTGCAATACATTGAACTGTCCATCTGATGTGTCAGATTAGAAAAAGCATCTTGGACTTCTGAGTTTTACTTTGATATGGAGCAATAGGAGGGATTCATGCTTCTTTTTATGCAGTTCTGTGATCCATATGTCTCACTTATCAGCCTTAGACAAACCTCCGCTGGGGGCTGCGTTTCATTTCATGAGTAGAATTTAGGCCACACTCAGCCAGCTTTGATACTTCTCTAAACCAACAAGAATTCATGCCAGTTATAACAAGTTGATGTAAATATCAATTTAAAGTTCACCCTTCTCTGTTCCTTTGTCCATGTGAAGGTTTGTCCAACAGTGCCAGCCAGAGCAGCATACGAGGTGCCTTCCCAGAGTGCATTCTGGAGGATTCTGGCTTCGAGGAGCCTCAGGAGTTTCGTACACGCTGCAGCAGCTTGGCAGGGAATCTGCACAGAAAGCCAGGGGAGGGGGTCATCATGGGCCCCACGCGCCGCCGACACTCCAGCGCACCAAACAACGTCCAGCCGTCTGATGCTGACAAGAACCGCACTATGCTCTTCCAGGTAGAGGACATTTTTTTAAAGAAAAGTGCTTTTAAGTTCTGTGAGGAGTAAATTATCTGCTGATGTCTTGGTTTTAAAATGAGCTTATGGGATTATTCCTTATCTCTGCGTGCAGCTGAGCTTTATCATAACAGCCTCGTTCTCTCATTAAAATCAGACACTTGGTATGCACTCGAGTGTGGGGCAGGATTAATGTCTGTATATACATGAATAAAAGTCACGTTTGGAGTGCACAGGCATGAATCATAACTCTGACTCTCATGGAGAGGAACAGTGTACATCTGTAATGAGTTGTAATATTTAAAACTCTCTGGAAGTACTCCAACATCAAAGTGGATGTGAGGGTCAAACTGTGAACACGCTCCCATGTCTGCAAGATTGATCGATGTTTTTGTTTCCTGCCAAGTCATAATTTTCATCTTGAAGGACCTTCTGTCGCTGCAGCAGACCAAGTGCTAACCTCCTTTTTTGCATATAGTCCAGCTTGTTGCCTTGCTGCCCCTGCAAATCATTTTTACATGCATGTGTCTGGCAGCCATGACGTCCTGACCAGCTCAGCCCTGCGTTACTGCTCCAGTCAAAGAGGTCGTAACTCTTGAGCAGAGTTTGTGGGAGCAGCGCTACTGCTGAGAAAGAACGAGGAACCCGCTGCTCCGTGATAGAGCAAGAGAGAGACAGCTGCCATTCCTCACACAACCGGTCTGTTTCCTCATGCAGCTAATTTTAAAAACCAGAGCATGGCGCTCAATATGATACTCTGCGTGGCAGTCAATTATGGGAAAAATCGTTGGTGCAGATTTGGTGACCTCGATTCTGTGAGTGCATGAGACAGTGTTTATGTGTGTCATTTGTCATATTCACACGGCAGCCTGACGTCATGCTAGTGGCAATGCTGCACATAAGGGGGTAAAGGGTGAAGCTGTCTGGGGCCAATGAAGGTTTGTAAAGACAAAGTGCGAAGTGCATGGATGCAACCGCTTCAGTTTTCCCCTCTGGGGTGCTGGTTTGGCGAAGTGGTTAGCAACCAGGCACCCCATGTACTTGCTTCAGCCGGTCCAGGTTCGAATCCCACCTGTGACCAGTTTGCAAAGTGTCTTCCCCTACTCTCTCACCCCCTTTCACAAGCCTGTCCACTGTCTCTCTCCTGTCAATAAAGGCACAAAATACTCCCCAAAAATACATTTAGAAAAATAAAATAATAAAAAAATAAAATAAAAATTTCCCCTCTTAGCCACATGCCAGCCAACTTCCAGCCACTGAGAGTTTTATGCTTTCATTTTATAGTAAATAGTAGCATTTCTATGCTAAACAACACTGAATTAAATTGAACTGAACTGAACCTTATTTATTACGAATATATTCCAAGAAGAGAAAAAAAACAGTGGTAGAAGAAAGAGTGTAGTGTAGTCCTAACATACAAATTATTAGAAAAGGAGTGGGAGGAAGTGAAACTTATCAAGTCCCACCCCTTCTTCATCAGATGATTAAACATAAATTCTTCCATACTTTACAAAAGGAAAAGAGTTTACATGTAACAATTTATTGATCAAATAAAACAAAGGCAAACAACAGCAAAAAAACTGACAAGACAAAGTGGTCATCCTTCAATTTGGTGCGTTACCTCCTGTTTTATCCATGTATCTACTGAAAATGAGATTTTTTTTCATTCATATTTCCAATAAAATATGAGCACGAAAGGTGACATGATTATTAGGTCATTGTGAGGGATCTCATTCCAACCATTAGGGTGGGCAAGTCTGAGCAATTTCCTCTCACAGACAAGCCTACAATCAGCGGAAAGTTAAAGTGGTTTTAACTGTACAAAAACAACACTTAGCAGAACCCAATAAAGCATCAAGTGTCTACATTTTTTATTGTTTTATGTTTGAAAATGTAAGCCTCTCTGGTATACGCCAGAGATGCTTAAACAAACCAACAAAACATAACCCTCTTGGAAGAGGGAATTAGCTTCTTAGTCATGTTATCTGAGTTTTAGCTAGCTAGGGGTTAAATGCTAACAGTAAGTCAATGACTGACCAAACCACCACTCCACCACAGATAAACCAGCATGGTGAACTGTAAAAATGTTTTTGTATGTACAATCAAGGCCGTCATGGTAACGTAGCAGGTGGTACTGGTGCCTAACAGCAACAAGGTTGGTGGTTCAAACTCTGTTTCAGTCATGGCCTTTCTGTGTGAAAGTTGATTGACCCTCGTGCCTTTGTGGGTTCTTTCTGGGCACTTTGACTTCCTCCCACAGACCAAAAACATGCTTGTTAGGTTGATTGGTGACTCTAAATTGCCCTGCGGTATCAGTGTGAGTGTGACTGGTTGTCTGTCTCTATGGAGCCCTGATCAGCTGGCGACCAGTCCAGGACGTACCCTGACTGTTGCCATATGCGAGCTGGGATAGACTCCATTCCCCCGGGACCCCAGATGGGATAAGATGATGGGTGGATAGAGACAGTTAGCTGCTGACATTATCTGTGCCTCATGTTCGTGATGATAAAAAACATTCATGGAAATATTAGCTGTTTGATTCCTTTTTAGCACATTGATGTTCCGAGCTTAAACTCATATTTTCTCTCATAGGTCGGCCGTTTTGAAGTGAACCTCATAAGTCCAGACAGTAAAACTGTGGTGCTGGAGAAGAACTTCAAAGATATCTCCTCCTGCTGTCAGGTTGGTTTATTTTTACTCTCTTTATTTCTTTAAAAGCCTCTCCAATCTTTCTCTCTTCTGTATCTGCTGCAGCCAAGAATTAGCTCAGACTACATTTACATCTCTTTCCAAGACACGTAATGTATTTGTGCCTTTTTTATAAGTACAGTTAGCTTTTTTTTCCAATCCATAACTGGAAACCAAGTGACACATTGATCAGTGAAGGAGGATTATGCTGTAAAAAATGTTTCTTGAAATGGATGCTGCATTAAGATAGTGGAGAGTCTTGCGTTTGCAAAGTGGCCACTGCACTAATGGAATGGAAAACAGGGGACTGCCAAGAGTGATTTCAGTGTCCCTGACATGCTGGTCCTTGCTGCATTTTTATGCCTTCATGCTGGGGAAAGCCAGGGCCACAGGCATCATGTTGGTTTGTTGTCGTTCAGTGGGTCTGGATGCTTTTGAACGCTGTGTACCGAATTAATTGTGGGATATTTATTTGAAACTTTCCACAAATGTCATTTGATGTTTGAAGTCATGGGACACTGGTCCAGGACTTTTGTTAATCCTTGTTTGTGGTGTTAAACCTCAAGAATGCTCCAGATCATTAATTCAGACATTGCACAAGTGTCCCGTCTAACTTGATGATGAACTGTTTGAGATTTGGGAGCCACAAGATATTTCAAGAGCTCTTTCTGGAGATATTTTTTGCTTTACATTTAAAGGAACACTCCATATTTTTTGTTGTTTTTATGTCTTACCTCACCTCTGAGTCCATGACAAGCAGCAGATAGACGTAATCCTTTGACTGTGCGTGCAGTAACAAGAATGAAACCTAGCCAAATCTCGCCCACCGTCAGTTAGCTTAGCTCAAATACTGGGAGTATATGGGTAGCATTAGCCTGCCTCTGTCTGCAGCGATCAGATAAACTCTTCAACTACTCTAAAGGGTCCTGACTCAAATTTTACCCCTTTATGTTACATTATCCTACTATCTTCCTATTATCTTCTTCTACTCTTAAACAGAGGCTTTGTTTTGTTGACCTACTTTTGTGGTTGTTTTCATGAGAGATGTGACATATGTAATTAGGCAAGCCATTATTAAATGCCTATTAACTTTCACAAGAAAGACATCAGCTTAAACACAAATCTGTGTTGCTGTTTTAGCAGTTTAAATAGGGATACTCCGCCTGCAGGTCTTTATCGAACCACTCCATATTGATATATGACAGCACATAGTCTGTGTCAGAGCTATAGATCTGGGTCTGCTTCCCACTGTGTCAAAGAGAAGAGATCCCTCAGTTGTGCTAATGTGATCTGCCCACGACTGTGGCTGCTAAGTTGAGCTGCCCCCCAGTTATTAGCCAAATAGTCAGATGATATGACTCTACCCTTTTCTTTAGCCTTACATGATCACTGGAATTTTTTATGAAGATGTTTGTTGTCCATACTAGTAAGTTACAACAGCCCTACTGTACATTAACCTTTAAACATTTGAAAATCGTTTGTAATAGGGCTGAACAATTTATCGTTTTCAGATCGAAATCGCAATTTTAGACAATGCAATTTTGTGATCGCCAAAGCTGCAATTTTTTTGCAGCGCTCCTGACGGACTCAGGATCTGTTGTGTCAAGTATTATACACATACTGTTTTACAAATTTGTAGACAATCTATATGTTAAAAGTGCTGGTAAGCAGGTCAACAACACAAAGCCTCTGTTTAGGAGTAGAAGTTAATGAAAACAGATTATTTATCATCACTATTGAAGGTGAATAATGTGTTAAGTGTTTTTCATCATTT